>LPNX011126355.1:0-38679 GCA_001517045.1 Pseudotsuga menziesii | reverse complement strand
GTTAATAATGATGATTAGGGTTAATTAGTGTTGATAAGACTGCTATTAACTTGATTGTAAGTTTTAAATAAATGTTCATAATGATTAAGGTCTCTTAATAATAATATTATTAACTTGAATAATAAATGTCAATTGAGTATGAATGTCGATTAGTTAGTCCTACTAAGGCTAATATAACTTGCTTATAAGTGTTAAATAATTATGAATTATGTTAATTAAGTTTAACTATAATTAAGGTTTGACTAGTGAAGGTGGTAAATATTTCCATTAATGATCATTAAGATTAATTAAAATTAATTTGGATAAGGAAATAAATAAATATTAAATAAAATGATTAAAGTCAATTGAATTAAAAGTTATGGTTGGGAAGTGACCCAACCAACACCTTGCAATATTAATTTAATATTTAAATGTGTCCAAGTCAACTTAAATTATTTCAAATTAATCCAAGTCCAAATTGAGGGCTCAAGGACTTAAATGGTAGATGGAAGGGGGTTGGATAAAATTTATGATGAAGATAGGGGTAGTAATGGGGGAGGTTAGCAAACATGGGGATAAAAGGGAGAAAGGAGGGAGGAGAAGGGATCATTCTTATGCTTAGTTTTTTTGGAGAAGTTTTGGGAGAAGATGGCTGGAAGGAAGGGATTTTTGTTGGAGATTGTTCTTTTGAGGGGACACAACAGTAGGGCTTGTACTCGGTTTGGGCTCGGGGGTCCAAAAGGGTACCTTTGGAGCTGGGTGGTCGGCGAGACCTCGCTAGTTGGCAAGGTGGCAAGACTAGTTTGGGCTGGTTGAGTTTCAGAACTTGGGGAAGACTTTTGGCTGCAGGGAAAAGCAAGGAGAATCGGCAAGCAAGGACAACAACAAAGGTGGATATACTAGCTACCTACAGGTATTTTCCAGCAGTTTATATGGCAATTCTGTTTATTAAATTTTAAAAGTTTATATGGCAAATTCTATTTATTAAATATTAAAGGATTATATGTTGTGATCATCCTTGCTACCTGCACAATTAAACAGTAAATTGTTAGAATAGATAAAACAACATTTTAGATTTTCAAACTGTATATATATATATATAGTGAATTTTCCGATTGTAAATAAAAACTAAAGGAGACCCAGTAGGGGGCTCTACACACACTCTTACTGGGGATTTGAGCGATAGCCACTCTGGAAGCTGCTCTGTGCATGCGACCGTCGAGGAGGATACTGCTGGTGTCGGTGGAGAGGTTCTCCACGAGATAGGTACATTAAATGCATATATATTTTTCTTTCAGTTATCGGTACCTTTAATTTATATTGATTTCAAATTCACCTACAGTTGATGTATGTATTTTGACTGACATTTATGTTTTCATCTAATTTTTAGGTGCCGTGGCTGCACAACAAGGCCTCGACGCTCCTGAGGAAGCACCACGGGAGGATGAGATCACATGCATCACAATACAAGACATTACCGGTCAGCATTATTGTTTGCGGACTAACGTCCGCTCTATTTCAGACCACACTCCTGCTCTATTTTAGACCACACTCCTGCACCACGTTCGACGTGGATGGTATTATAGGTAGAATACAATCTACTTAAGATCTATATGTCCATTGGACCATTGAGTTCTCTTTGGGCCCTTGCATATCAGAGAAGAAGGGTTGTAGTAATGGGTCCTGATAAATGACCCACAGTGAGAGATGCAATAACTGGCCATGATGTGAAGGAAACATTATTTGATATCCCTCCTTACCGCCCCACTAGTCAACCGCTTAGACTCAAGGAGTTTAATTTAGAGGATGCAACGCCTTATGTATATGATAGGTTTATTGGAGTCTGGGGAATGTTTCCCCACCATGACCAGGTACCACTATACTTTGCAAAAAATATATATGCACAGTTTTTCATGGGGATGCACCCAGATTACACCAACACACCCTCGAGCTTCTATGGTGTTTGTGGGGGACGTAGTCATGTGCGTCCTAGGGCTAGGAGAGACCCTGGAGCTCAGCCACGCATGTATGTGTGTCCTGTCTTCGGAGAATACGGAGGGCTGATTAGGGTTCTTGAGGGGAAGCTAGCCAGGCTTACCCAGAGAGTACCCACCTTATGGATTGAGCACGTCCCAACCATCATGCAGGAGTTCGTGGTTGGTGTACCACCTGTCTGGATACGCCTTTTGAGGCAGGTATCCAGAGCAGTATTGGTATACATAGATGCTGTTGAGGCTACTGAAGCCGAGGAGGCTGAAGAAGCCAGAGTGCAGGGAGACCAGGGGGACGAGGGTGGTCCAGCTTAGATCTAGGAGCATTTGATGGACTTTGATCCATATTTTGTATATTTTTTGTATATTATACAGTTATGACTGGATCTGAGGATCAGAGACTCGACCTATCTATATGAACAGATGTTCACACACATATATATATTTGTTGGTTTATTTACAAATGTTTTTTATGTGTTTGCTGTATACTTTTATGGATAATGTGTTAAATGCCAATCCAGGATGTAATTAGCGTATGCATCAGTTAATGAATTTTGATTCCTTGGAATATGATCGAATGTAATGAACTCAAAATGTCTTTCCAATAACCTAACTTGCATAAACTGATGCAATAGAATAGGGTTCCGCACCTGATAAGCCCGATTGAGCTGGGAAACCACCAGTTGAGAGTCCAGTTGGACTTCCAGCTGAGTGATACCATGTGACAAAGCATCCCATAGAAGCTCAATGACGGACCTATATTCAACCACATTATTGGAAGCATGACCTAAGAAAGTGCCTCCTGAGGCAACTAGCCGTCCTGAGGGTGAATAAATCACCCATGCAACCGAAGCTAAATTACAAGTGTGGCGACTGGCACCATCAGTGAAACCTACGAACCTCTCAGAAGACATCTGAAACAACCAACAGATGGTATAAAAAACACAAACTGATGAACTAGTGTACATAAAAATACATATAATAAAATACAAGAAAAAGTGCTAAGCCTAAGCATAGTACTTTTTTAGGTAGAGCCCATTTCTAGGCTCATCCAGCTTATTCCCATCGAAATCTATCAATTCATATGCACCTTTCTTTAATACTTTAGACATGATATAAGGTCCTAACCGTCATAGACCTGAAATTTCCTGCCCCCAGGGGTTCCTTGTCTTGGTCCCAGAGCAAAACTAGTTCCCCCTCAGAGAAAATTCGAGGCTTGACCGATTTATCATATTGGATTTTGACCCTATTTTTATGAGCTTGGTTTGCTGTTAGCGCATCTCTGCGTTGTTCATCAAGGTGTTCTAAATTTAATAGACATTCTTCAAGCTCAGTCGTATCCGGTAACACATGAATAGCAATTTTTAAAGATGGGATTTCACATTCAATCGAGGGAGAAACCCGTAGCAGTTTTTACATTGGTTCAATACGCCCAAAGAGCAGGGTATAGCATGATATGCCAGTTTTAATGGGCTGCATTAATAGTACGTTTGAGTATAGTTTTCAAAGTTTTATTAATAGCCTCGACCTGACCATTGGCTTGAGGATAGATTGAGGATGAATGTTCTTGTCTAAATCCTAGCATAGTGGTTAGTTTTGTCATCATGCTATTTTGAAAATGACTGCCATGGTCAGTGACAATCACCTTGGGTATACCAAATCATGCTATAATTTGATTGAACACAAAAAAAGTTGCAGTTTCCCCGTCAGCTTTAAAGGTGGGCATTGCCTCTGCCCATTTTGTAAAATAATCCACAGCGACAATGATATATTTGTGCCCCCCAGTCGAGGCTGGGTTACACATCATGTAATAAATCCCCCACTTCATGAAGGGCCCATCGAGATAATGGGAAATAACGGAGCAGGATGTGCATCTTCCTGGTGTAAAGTTGACAGGGATGACAATGCTTCATTGCTTCTACAGAATCTTTAAAGATTGTGGGCCAGAAATAACCAACACATAATATTTTCTGGGCCGTTGCTAACCCAGATAAATGACCCCCACATGCTCCACTATGGGCATCATTCAGGACAATCTCCGCTTCCTTGTGGGTAAGACATCGACGCGAAATAGAATCGACCCCTCTACGATATAAAGTATCCCCTATGATGAGGTAGTTCTTGGCATGTAGGCGTAGTTTATGTTTTTCTTCCCGCGAGAAAGCTGCAGGATACTTCAAAGTTTGGAGATAGATAAGTATATCTCCATACCAGGGATCAGAGGTGGAAATCAAAAAGATGTGCTCATCTGGGAATGAGTCTTCTTCAATAGCTACATCTTCATCTACTGGAAATTCTACAATAAGCTCAGCAAAAACTAAGGATTTTTTGGATTTGGCTGACTGAAAATCCAAATCAAACTCTTGGAGAATGACTATCCATTTGTTGAACTTGTCTCCAACTATCCGTCGGGACAAAACATATTGAAAAGGATTAACATCTGCCACTACCGTTGTAGTCCTTAGTAAGATGTAGTGACGTAACCTTTGAACAGCATAAACAGTTGCTAAGGCCAATTTCTCGACGTGGGAGTACCTTAGTTCAGGTCTGGCTAAAGCATGGCTAAGATAATAAACGACATGCTCTTGGAGCTTATCGGCCTCTTGGAATAGGACTACCCCTATGGTCAACTCAGACGGAGCCAGATACAATATAAAATCCCTCGAGTAATCTGGCGGACGCAATAATGGTGCCGACAACAAAGCTTTTTTCAATGCCTTGAATGCGAGTTGTGCAGTTTCATCCCATACAAATGGGGTGTCCTGTTTTAGCAGGTGCATGAAACCCTTAGTAATCTTGGCATAGTTTACAATGAAACGTCGAAGAAAATTGGACTTTCCTTGTAGGCTCTGAAGTTGCCTAATAGAACAAGGAGGAGGCAGATTTACAATGGCCTCAACTTTTAATGGATCCACATGAATGCCTCGATTAGAAATAATGAATCTGAGAAATCTCCCTGACTTGACACAGAACACACACTTGTGGGCATTCAAGCAAATTTTATAGTATCTGCATCGTTCAAATATCAAACGCAAGTGATCTGGATGGTCAATCCTCTTACGAGAATGTGCAGGCAGATCATCAAGGTAAGGTTTGACAATGGCTTTAATATCATGAAAGGAAAAATTCATTGCCCGCTAAAAGGTTGCCCCAACATTTTTCAATCCGAAGGGCATTTTTTTGTATGTGAAGGTACCCCAAGGACAAATGAAAGCAGTTTTATGTTGGTCTTTCAGTTTTATTTGAATTTGATTATATTCGAAGAAACCATCCATAAACGAAAAGACTTCACTTCCCGTGCAAGCATCAATAATTTGAGCTATAAATGGCGTGGGATAGTTTTCCTTAGGATAGGCTTTGTTTAAATCTCTGAAATCAGTACAGACGCGTATGGTCCCTTGCTTCTTATCAACAGGAACAGGGTTGGATACCCACTCCGTCAAAGCTATGGGATAAATAAAACTAGCTTTCAGCAGTTTTTCCACTTCAGCCTTCACTGCCGCCGCTTTACGCGGGTTAACAGGTCTCAACTTTTACCGAACAGGTTTAGCATCAGGGTATGTTCGGATCTCGTGTTTGACTATAGATGGATCAATTGCTGGCACACTACAACAAAAATTGGATTTAGCGTCGAATTTTAGTGTAATTTTTTTTCTCAATTGTGGTGAGTCTATTGCATCTTTTTTTCCGTCCTTTTTAACATCCATTTTTGGGCCCAAATTTTTGCATATTTTGTTACACCTTTATTTCCACCCAATTTTGCAACTTCTATTGCATCTTTTTTTTTGTCCTTTGTTACATCCTTGTTTCCACCCAGTTTCACACTCAGTTTTGCATCCAATGTTGTGTCTTCTATTGCTCCTAGTTTTTCATCGAGTCTTGCACCCAATTTTGCACCATGTTTTGCATAAAATTTTCTGCATCTAACGTTGCATCTAGGTTTGCATCCAATTTTCATCCCAATGTTGCGTCTAGTTTTGCATCCAATTTTGCTTATAGTGTTGCATCCCCATTTGCATGTAATTTTGTATCTTGTTTTACATCTTTTTTTGTATCCATGTTTGTGCCTAATGTTTCATCTTGTTTTACGTCGTATTTTGCATCTAGGTTTGCACCTAGTGTTGCATCCTAGTTGATGTATTTTTTTACATCTATGTTTGAGCCCAATGTTGCACCTAGTGTTGTGCCTAGTTTTGCACCCATGTTTGTATCTGATATTGCATCTAGTTTTGTGTCCAATGTTGCATCCCATCTTGCATTCAATATTATGTCTAGTTTTACATCTAATGTTTTGCCCCATCTTGCATCCAATATTGTGTCTCATTTTAAGTTTTTGTTTGCGCCAAGTGTTCCTTCCATTTTTGCACTTGGTGTTACTCCTAGTTTTATGTCCATCGATACACCATATTTTGTGCTCAATTTAATGTCCAATTTTACGTCTAGTTAGGAGTCCACTTTTGCATCTACTGTTGCGTCTAGTTTTGGACCTAGTATTGCATCTAGTTTTGAGTCATTAATTGTGTCTAGTGTTGAGTCTCTTTTGGCATCCAATTTTGCGTTTAGTATGACATCCATTTTTGTGTCCATATTTGCTTATGACATAAGGTCGACTGTTTCATCCACTTTTGTGTTTAGTTTGACATCCACTTTTATATCTTGTTTTGTAGTTAGTGTTGCGTCTAGTATTGCATCCATATTGTACTACTACATTTTTTACCTTTAGAAATACATTCCAATATCATTAGGTCATGGAGGAATTGAACCACCAACCTCCTGCTTGTAAAGCAGGCGCTCTTCCATTGAGCTAGCACCCTTTAAGAATCGGGAAGAGGAGAAATATTAACACATAGATTTCATCATTGTAATTCTAATAAAAGACAATAAGATCAAAATACATTCATGCTTAAAATCCAATTTATTTTTTCAACCACACTAATAAGCACAAAAATCTACCATTCTCAGGCAACAAAATATCCTAAACAGTTACGCAATCTATTAAAGTGGTCCGCAAAAGAGTCTTAGAAAACAACATAATGTATTCATGCATGACTAATAGCCTAAAATTGATATGGACAAAGAATCAGGGATGTGTTTAAGAAATAGTTGTAGAATCCAATTGAGGATGTGTGTGTTGCTACATACATGTTGTTATTCATTGATGAGGTGATTTTGTTCAGCAATGGGATGGTAAGAGAAGAACTCATGAATGGATACTAAAAGAATATGTCTACTATGTGCAACACCAAAGTTGATTTATATTTTAACAATTAACACCAACAAAGTTGATTTATATTATGTGCATTATTTATAATCTAAAAACTAGTAAGATGTCAACAGGAAATAGGATCATACCGGTTTCCACAATTGATAAGGCCACAAGGAGGTACATGAAGTTCAGGGGTTTCTCATCTTACTAATGATTGTTCTATCAAGAGATTCTCAAGGGGAATTCCATCACTTCATCAACATAGCTTCATGAATCCTTTAGCTTCATGAATCCTGCAAATTTCGAGAGCAGGGGAGGAGAGGGTAGTGCCTCCACGCAACATAGCTTCGTGAATCCATTTAATAATAGCTCATGAAGAGAATGTGAAATAAGAACTAACAAAAACAACACAAAATGAAAAAGAGAATAATGGGATTCAGAGTAAAAATTAGTGAACAGACATGGAGAAGGAGTGAATAAAGGAAACTTTACATAGAAAAGAACAAATGTTTGCTTGAACTATTCAAAATTTCAAAATGGGTTTATCAACAAACAATCTCAAATTGAAATTTATCTCAGGCACGTTCATGAACAATTCATGAGTTCCATATTTGTGATGATGATGACTAATTTGATTTACGGGGTTCTAAATACCGGCTGAGCTTATCGAGCATGTACGTTCATGCTCGATAAGCCATGGCATGCATCCAATCCATGGATGATGGATAGCCCCCTCCGCTCGGAGTTTGTTGTAAGAAATTTCGTACGATGTTACCAGCACTCTCCGCCACCGTCCTGGATCCTCTCTCCGTTGCCGGCCTCTGTTCACCAACCGTCCTGGTTTCCCGTTCATGCCCTTCCGTTTCAGTTAGCGTCCATCGATGTCCGTCTGCCACGGTCCATTCATTTAATTCGCCATCAAATGATTTCAAATTCAAACTTGGATCCCGCTCAGATCTTCTACCTCGACATTCACTGTAAAGGCCTCTAAATGGTGTGATGGATCTCATTGCCTCATAAGAAAATGCACAGTTACTGGAAATGTGGAGGCTTGCTATACCCTGGGCATGGTAAGCTAATATTTTTATTTTTTAGAGCTACCAAGTTGCCAACTCATGTTTTTGTTGCTGCCCTTGTGTTTGACAATTTATTTTTTGGGGGCTTTCTGCACATTCGATTCTACTGCCTGCATAACAGGGGTCGCGGAGCCTCTCTCTAATGGTGAAGGTTGCGATTGCATCTCATGTGACTGCATTATATTCTTTGGCCATAATACAATTCAATGGGAGCGGAGGTGGAAAGAAAGGCAAGGAATTGAAGGCAGGAGTGATGCTGTGCGCGCGAGCAACCTTTCTTGGGCACATAGACGCCCTACCCGAACCGACCTCCCATGATGTTGTGAAACCTGTAATCCTATGACAAAGTCATTGTGCATAATTGGATGTTGACACATTTTATAAGGATCAACTCAGTTTTTTAAAATGTATAGCTGAAAAAATGAGGCAAGTGGCTGAGTATCAATTTTAGAGCATTTATGGAATATTATTCCTAGAGATGGAGTTTATCCACATTTCATTTTTGCCACGCATTCCAGATATGAAGGAAAATATCCTACATATTCAGGTAGCATTTAAATATTTCGTGAATAGATGGCAGTCAATAATTCTCAAGATCTAAAAAGATTTGTTTTATAAAAAAAAATAAGCATTCGATTAGCATCCAAGGGGTCGAATCCTTCATTTTGAGAACTTTTGATAGCTTTCGAATTTTCAACGGTATTGGTGGCCTAGCAGGACAGTTCCGGATCACATATTCGAATGCATTTGATTCCATTTGTTCCAAATTCTTGCAGCAGATCATAGATTGTTTTTATTTTTGGTTCATTGTTAGATTTTTACTCACACTTTGCAATCTTCAATCGTACGAAACAGAAAACTGCACCTTCCAGTCCACCACCACATACGCCAGACATGTCTGGGAATCCTCCAATTTTGGCCCAAGGAAATGCTACATCATGAGCCAGTTATTCAGCAAATTATTTGAATGAAGAAAAGCACATGCCTCCTAGTTACTAAGTTGAGATCGTTACCATACAAGGTTATTTAGCAGACTCTCCTCACCATATTTAATTTGTTTTGCTATGTTAAGCTCCAAAACTGTTATTTACGCCATAATTGCTTATGGCTATTCATCTAGGGGTTTGAGACCTGATCTGGTTTTATGGATGTGTCTCTCATCGTATTGAGACCAATCTTCAGGCAAATATGAGGGAATATTATGTACCAAACAGAGATAAGGTTTTTAGTTTCTCCTTTAGAAGCTAATGAAGAACCTATCTTTCTTCATCAACATCATCCCTTATCATTTTAAACAGTCATTGTTCATCCATGAACATTAATCTAATCTCCATATGAGTTTGTAATCATGGTGGGCTAAGCACAGAAAGACAATACATAAATGTATAACAAGTCTGAAATATAAAGGATTAATCTCTGCATTGACCTGCTATATACCAATGCTTGTTTTATTGAACTGTTATTTATTTATTCTTATTTTATAGCACTGTAAAAAATATGTAATAGATGTTTTAGATAAATATAGAAACAGTTTAGCAGTCTTTAGAGACCATATTGCTAGAGTAATCTTGTAAGGAACTGGTTCATGTTTTTTTGATAATTATATTAAATTACTATATCTGACTAAATTTATATTATGATGATGTTCAATTCAGAAGCATGTGTAGCGAGTGCCAATTTGTATCAGAGAAGGTCAAACAAAGAGCCACATATTCATGCTAAAAAGGATCCTGGTCTTATCAATTCTCAATTTATAGTAAATGGAAAAATGGAAACTTGTCATATTTCCAACAATCTTCAGAGTAGGCTTTAAGATATCTTCTCAAAATATCTCACTTGGATCTCACGCACAAAGCATCAAAATTTTACAGAGTGGGTAAGGGAAATCTTGAGCCAGTGGGAGCGAGATGGTTATAGATTGCTTAGAAAACAAAATTCTTGTCTAAATGGGACTAGTAAGAGCGCTAACAAAGTCACAGATAGGATGATCAAATGAATGAAGGTGGAACTTTTAGAAGGCTTTGAGAAATCAAACTCCTAATTCACACATTATTGATCATAGATCTGCTGAAATGGTATTTGGAAAAACTGAAACTTGATTTTGCAGGTAATCTTTGAAGGAGCTACAAGTTTGAAATTAAATTTCAAATACATGGAAGCTTTCAATGTCATATGTTCTTGGAATGTTGAGAAAAATTCGCTAGAAAATAAATGGTTCTTCAAGAGTACGAGATTGTGGTAGATTGGTACTCGATTGATGGGAAGAAGGGTAACATTCTGCACTCTATGAGTCTATGAACCACAACCTTTTAGTACCATCCATGTCACTGTCAAGTCGGTGCTCATTAATTCAAACATATCAAGTAGAAGATTAAGGAAGGCCAAGTACAAGAGGAAACATCTCAACTAAGGAACCTTTGCTGCAAACAAATAACCTTAGTCTTTGCTCAACTTTCTATAACATAGCCTCTGTCAATATTCAAAAACATTCTGAGCCCAAAAGGAAAAACAGAAATGGAATATGGAGAAAATACCAGTTTACCACAGGACCTGTGTGGAAATCTCGAAATGAATATCCTGGGCAAAGAACTAAAACAAGATATAGCTAGAAGCTTGGAGGAACTTGAGAGATGTTATAAACCTGTCATGACTTAATCACTCTGATGGTTGCTATAAATAGACTCCAACACTCCTCGAAATTATGACTAAGAATTCCCACATCCAAAGAAGTAAAACGGGCAAATACTTTGAAGGCAACCAATGAAAAGTTGAATATCCTTTGGAACATCTTCAAAGTTGTTGCATTATAGGATATCCATAAAATCCTGACAACCTAATCACACTGGAAGCAACCATTGACAAATTCCAAACCCTCCTTAAATAAGCTGAACACTAAGGGCTCCATGTTTCTAGTCGTATGAGACGACTAGAAACAAGAGCAGTGTACACAACTGATAATTTGAAATCTGTGTGTATTAATAAGTAATACAAAAGAACACTACAACAAAAACTGGATTTATCATCTCTTTTTGCATCCATTTTTGCGTCTAGACCATCTTTCAGTGTATTTTTCTTCATTTTTTGGACAAAATGTGCAATTTCACGAGTTTGTGCTATTTTAGGCATTTTTTGCGTCCTTTTTCTAAATCTGGCGCAAATTGTGATGTAATTTGCACCGAATTTTGCACCTGGTTATGCGCTAGGTGTTGCATCAGGTTTTGCGACAGGTTTTGAGCCTAGTTTTGCACCTAATTTTGTGCCTAGTTTGTACATATACTCTGGTTGCGTCCCCTTTTACGTCAATGTTTGCCTCAAATTTTACGCCCTTGTTTTCATCCACTTTTGCATCCTTTTTTACATCCACTTTTGCTTGTTTTTTTGCATCAAATTTTACATCATGTTTTGAGTCTAGTTTTGCATCTCATTTTGTTTCAGCCAATTTTGCATCCATTTTTTCGTCCTCTTTTGCACCCACATTTTCATCCCTTTTTGCATCCCATTTTGCATCCATGTTTACGTCTTTTTTTGCATCTACTATTGCATCCACTTTTGTCACGTCCCAATTCACACCCATTTTTGTGCCTACTTTTACACCCATTTTTGCTTCAAATTTTTGCATCCAAGTTTGCATATTTTTTTGTATCCAATTTTACATTAGTTATTGCATCCCTTTATGCATCCACTTTTTCATCGAGTTTTGCGTTGGGTGTTACAACTACTTTTGTTGCATCCACTTTCACATCCAATTTTGTATCCAATTTTACATCCATGGCTGTATCCAATTTTGTGCCACTTTTTTCATCATGTTTTGCTTCCACGTTTGCATCATCTTTTGCATCCACTTTTGCATCACCTTTTGCATCCATTTTTGGTGCACCCCATTATACACCCACTTTTGCGCCTACTTTTTTTGCATCCATGTTTGCATCCTTTTTTGCATCCAGTTTTACACCCAGATGTTGAACATAACAATGAGGATAATGATTATAATATTGAGGATGGTTATGATGATGATGATGATGTTGTTGATAATGAGGAGAACGATGACAATGATCATGATGAGGATAATGAAAATGATGACATTGGCAATGAAATGAATGATGATGATGGTGATGGTGATGACAATGACAATGATGATGAATACTATGAGAATGATGATGTTTATCATCTTAAAAAATAAGTTGTTATTTGTCATGCATAAGTTGTATGTGTCATCCATGACCCTTCTCCACTAATCACATATTTTGGGTAGATTTTATTTCTTATTCCAAATATAATGATGAATAAGTGATGAAAATGCCAATAATCATGATGATGATGATGTCAAGGACAATGGTGGTGGTGATGATGTCAAGGACAACAGTGATGATGATGACATGAATGCTGATTATGCCGATGATGATGACTATTGTGATAATCATGGTGACAATGACAAAGATGATGATGATGATCATCATCATCATCATTTCCATCATCTTCATCATAAAAAACATCAACACTGTCATTGTCATCTAGTTCATCATCGTCATCCTTTAAATCATATGGGATATGTTTACCACTTAAAGCATGCATAACAAGTGGGACACAGTTACAATTTTAAGCATGCATAACTTATAACTATGATTGAGCACATTTTAATCTTGGAGCTTGTAGTGAAACTGGGTTTATTTACCTCTACCAACACTTTCTTATAAGGATCATCATCATCATCATCATTTCTCATGTCATTCTCATTGTCATCGTAATTGTCATTGTCATCATTACTATCATCACCATCATCATCACCATATAATCACATCATTTTCAACTTCATCGTCATTGCCATCGTTTTCATCATCATTCATCTCATCATCATCATCATCATTGTCATTGTCATTGTAAGGACATTACACTAGGTAACGAGTATAGAGAAAAGAATCAACACATTAATTTAGATTATGTGTTCTAAACATAGTAATTGAATGATTATTCTAGCCAAATAATAACAAAGCATTTTAAAATGGGACATAAAAACCATTATTATTTAAATATGAATTACATATCCAACGATAAATTTAGAAGTCTTCATTCACATTATAATATGCATCTAGGTCTTCCAATTTTTCCTTGTCAATGTTCATATGTTCTTGCAAGTACCTAATATTATTCTTGCTAAACCATCCTGCTCAAGTGGTATTGTAATCATTGTCATCTTCACTTTCATCATATTGTGTATCAATAAAATTTGTTTCCAGATCAGTTACATGAATGTCACCAAATCTATTTTCATCATTGCTTTCGATATCATCCATATTATCTTCCTCCATAATATCAACTTCCTCCATGATAGCATCTTCTGAAGATGCACCTATGACCCTTCTTGTCCATATTGCTAAATGAATATTGTCATCATTATAATCTTCACATTCTTCTACTAGATCTTCTTCAACTTGAACATCATCATGGATGCCAATTTGTTCCCCCTCAACTTTATTTGGTTGGTCATCATTGGTTTTCTCAGTATTGACTGAAGCATCTTCGAAAACATGTCTTAATCTTGGATCATAATGAATGACAAATATCCATTTTGGATCCAAAATACCTTCATAGAAAAATACATGTGCATGAATTAGATCCATATATTAGACATGTGTTATTACATTTTTATTGTTATCATTAAACACAATTTTTTGAGTTTTGCATCCTTCACTAAGATCCCACATGTTCAACCCCATAAACATTTGCGCATCCTCTTTTCTATTTTCACGATTGAGATGTTAGAGGTTCAGTTTCCATGAATTATCCATTTTGTTTTTTTTTAGGTTTGGACACTTTTACTGAGAGGTCATAGGTCCAAATCAATTAACACACATTTGATGATTTTTATTTTTATTTTCCTTCCATAGGCCACAGGTTGAAATCCGTTGATTATATATTTACATTTTTTATTTCCTTCTCCCTTCATAGGTCACATGCTCAATTCCATGGACACACACTTTACATTATTTATTGTCTTCCCCTCTTTGAATAAGAAGGCACTTTCATCGTACATGACAATATATCTTCCATACTACGTCGTAAAGGACCTCTCTACTCTCCATTCAACCACCAAAACTTTACTAAACAAATAAAGGGAATTAACACAATCCACCCATTTTAAGATATATTTCCCTTCACCTTTTAAAATTGCCACCTTTTATAAATATAAACTATTGGAAATACATATTGACGACCTTTTGATCCTATTTAGAGTCCCATAATGTCCTTATTCTAGTATTTCACTAAATCTTGAATTCATTTGATTTCCTAAACACAACAATGATCATAGAGGTGAAAGAATGGTTTGTACAATACTAAAACAGTGGACACGGACCAGATGGATGCATCCAAAATCCCCTTCCAAGGTTACTTAACCATTAATAAATGTCAACAAAAGAGCTGAAAATCCCTCTAATTGATATCCACATAAATTCTATTCAATACTTTATAAAAACTTCTACAAATTACTTTCACATGTTCTCCTCAAACCATGGAAAAGGAAACATGCCACCTCCAAATATGGCATGCATTGTCAACAAGCATATCTAATATATGATCCATGATTATATAATCTCCATGTATGCTTAAGTTCAACAACCATTCCCATGTTTCACGTAAGGTAAAGGAAAACGATTCATCAATATAATATTACATTTCCTCCACATATACAGATCCATTAATATTATATTATATTTCCTCTACAAATACTTTCCATCCAACATATAATGAGATGGAATTCACAAATTGGCTCTGGGCAATGTATGCCTTGTAATTCTTCTTGTGCCATTTCCACCATGCCAATTCTCTCGATCCAAGTATAACATATCCACTTTGAGTTTCAACTACTTATCATTAATACCTTGGAGGAGAAAATAATGTTCCATTTGGGTAATCCATCTGGTTGGGTTGGAGCCATTGAACTTGTTTAGTTCTATTTTTGACAATCTATGCAACCTATAGTAATAATTGTCTTAAAAAGGTGGCCTTGTACAATGTTAACCTCTGTCCCTTATAGCATTTCTAATAAGACTATCTCTGTAATCTTAGAGGCCCATGCTTACAAGTTGTCAATTTTATAAACCTATTATTGAGAGAGTTGATCTTGTATACTTGTTTTTCAACATTAAAGACATGGCACTACTACATTTTGAATGCAAAATATGGCAGTAATAATACACTATAATATGGGAAATTATTGTAAACTATTAAAAATTACATTTTTATTTGTTTGGCCTTGATAGATGTGTATATTTAAATGCTTCTCTTACCAATGTTCAAAGAAATTATTTTTCTCCTTTGTAATGTTTTGGAAAGTTTTTTATTTCCCCAAAAAGAGAACAATTTTCCCTTTTACACCCGAAAATCTATAACATCCAAACTTTTTTCTTTCGCTCTCCTCGATGCTTCGCAATGTGTCCTCACCAAATTTAATTGGACTTGTTGGCATCAAGGTTTTATGGGAATTATTTTGTAAGGGTTTGTAGCCCTGATTTCACTACGAGGTTTTATGGCCATGATTTTTCTTTGCAATTCTTGAAACATGGTTTTATGTGGATGATTTTTCCCGCAACCATTTCCCTGGACCCAAATTCAGTTGGATTTTTTAAATCAAGGTCCTCAAACCCGTACAGAGCTGTTGTCTGTAGCGGGTATCCTCCATTAAGGTGCAAGGTTCAAAGCGTAAGTCCTGATAACACGGGGTAAAGCATTACAAATTCTTCCTTTCTAGGGCAGGATAAAAATAAAGGGGAAAGGTTAAATGCTTCTGTCCTATTGTAGTGGGTTAATCGGAAATAGTAGCAGTCGAAACAGCAGTCAAGTAAAGACCAGAAGGAAGTATAAAGGAAGGCAGTCTAAATACGGTAATGCATAGTTCATTAGATGGTTCTTTTTTTTCTTCTTCAAAGTATGAATTCATCCATGAGGTTATATCCTGCTATCCGCCCTCCTTAATCCTCTCTATATATGGGAACCCTAGATAAGCATCCCAATTTCCTTGAATCTTTGGAATTCCCTCTGCTTTAATGATTTTCTAATCATCCGATCTATCCGAAAATATTTCCATATATTTTTCGATAAGCCATCCCAGGTTTCGAAATGGCGACCTCTCAGATGGGAAGGAGCCTTACTCTGAGGTCCTATGAGGGCCTGAGGCCGACTTTGCCGAGCAAGCCATCTATGGCGTCGTCCTCCGTGACTCTCAAGCGATTTCCTTGCACGATGTTCTTAGTCAGGGCTGCGACTTCCGTGGCTCCCAAGGTACTTGCTTTCTGAGCATTTTCACTACCCTACCCTTGTATTTGTAGTGTTTTGAGCTTAAATCTCGTCGATTCCTTGCTTGTGTTGCAGTTCTCGACATTGAAGCCCCTGGTTGACCGAGTTCTGATTAAGCTTAAGAATGCGGAAGAGAAAACCCAAGGTGGGATATTGCTTCCTTCCACAGCTCAGAAAATACCCAAAGGGGGAGAGGTTGTGGCTCTTGGCGATGCCAAGAATCTTGGCAAAACACAGGTTCTGCTTTCAGTTCAGGTACACACACTATAAGTAAGAGATCACTTTGTATGAGTAAATAATAGTGTCAATCGCAGTGTTTAATGTGGTTTATGGGAAATGGTTAAAGGGCTTATTCAAAAGAGAAATATTTTCTTCTCGATATATAAGGGATCAACTACATAAATAAATAATAAGGTCAATTAACAACTCGTAATGTTGGTTCTGTGATTAACGGGAAATGGATAGATGGCTTATGGATAGTTCAAATCATGACGTAAACTCAATTTTATTTTATTTTATTTCGGGCACTAAGGAATCACTTCTAAGGGACAATTCCAGTGTGTCTAGTGGTCATTTCCACTTCTTGTTATTGGTCCACTGCCTGTTATTGGTTCATTGTTAAACTTGCTCAACTGCATTTGGATTTTTTACAGCATCTTCTCATCGATTAGAGAGAATAGAGGATAGTTGGCATTTGTTAACTTGGGAGAAAAATGAGAAGGGGAAAATGATAGGGTCAATAACAACTTGTAGATGGGGCTTACGGGGAATCGAAAACATGACCTTTTCGACACTTAAAGTATGCATCCTTAGGTCAGACTTCACACTATGTGGGCCTTAGGATCTCTTCACTGCGAATTGAAATCTATCCTGGGGGATTAATGGAAAATTTTAGTTCTTAATTGTAAAAGCAAGGTGTTAGGTTGGGTGAAATATGTACCCCTGGTTTTTGCGAGAAGTAGCTAGAAGAGATTTGGGTATGTGGAGGTTATTTCTAGTGATGGTATAGTTGGGGTTTAGCTTAAAGCTGTGCTACATTAGTTTGTCATTACCCAAAGTCAAAACAAGACTCTTACTTTTTAGTTGACTCTGGGGCATGGTTTTTAAGCTTTCCAATAGGGTTTTATTTTCCCTCAAGTCTCTCTCTCATGAACCTGGAGCAAGTGTTTGACCTCATAGTCTTGGCACCTAATTTTTTGCAAAGTCAACTAGGATATGCACATAGGAAAAATGTTTACTCACTTGATGTGAATAATGGAGTTCATCTGAAATAGCTGATCACATTTCTGACCCCAAAATAAAAATTGTTCCAACCTCACTAAAGTCCTCTTAGCTGATGGCTATCCATTAAGCCAAATTAACAAAGCTTTTTGTGCTTTCTTTCATCCGAAATACAAACAAAAGCACCTTATTTGGTCCCTTCAATCTCCCATCTTCTTTTTGTTTAAGGGATTATTGATTGTATTGTCACTGAACAATAACTAAACCCTCTTTAAACCTCACAAAACTCTAATGCAATTTTTTAGAAGTGTCAGAGACAAATCTAATCTATTACATGTTTCTATGGAAAATATTACATTGGAATTACTAGCAGATCCATCAAAGCAAAGCCCAAATAGCATATTGGTAATACTAATCATTCCCAACTTACTAAATCAGCTATTGCTTAGCATTCCCACAACTCTAATAAATCAGCTATTGCTTAGCATTCCCACAACTCTAATAAATCGGCTATTGCTTAGCATTCCCACAACTCTAAACACTTTATCTCTTTTTATTAAACTAAAACATTAACATTCTATTTTTATTTGAATTTCCTGTGAATCTCATTAGAAAAGCATTGGAAATAGGAAAGCACCCTTGTAATTTTAATCGAGAAAATGTTTACTAGCTTAGTCAATCTGAAAACCATTAATCCATTTTCTAAGACGTTTTCTTTCCTCTCCTCCTTGCATACCCTTCTTTTTCTTTTATTCATTCTCATGTCCCTTCTAGCTCCCGTATTCTGGCCTCTCAGGTTAATTTTCTTATTATTCTCTTCTCATAAGTTAATCTTGAATTCCCCTTTCCCTATCATCAATTTGATTTTTAATTCCAATAGTAATAGCATTCTGAAACCCTAATTTTGATCTCTGTCATTTTATATCCAATGAGCATTCTATATATTTTATAATTTTCACTTGATACATAAGAAATGCTCTCCCTTAATCCGTTATAAGCCGGTTTCTTCCATTCTCTTGACTTTCATATTTTTTATCTTTCCCTATGTTCCTTAGATTCATTCTAGTGTAATGCATAATCATAGGATTTGGTTGTGGCTCAACTATACCTCCCCATTAAATATACATTCAAGCAATAAATCCATTCATACACTTTCATTTCCACTGCGCCGATTGCAATGGCTATCGGCAATCTTTTTTGATTTGCCAATATGTGCTGATATTTTCTTCTTAATCCTATAATTGCAAAATTTGGTTGTTGTATGAGGGTTCTCTGAAACCATGCACGAGAAATCAAACCCTATATCAGATATTAGTGTTTAAACCCAAGCGATGGATGCAAGTTTATGTTTTTTTGTGTTTAAACCCAAGCAATGGATGCAATTTTTTTGTTTTTTAAGGTGGAAATTGCCTTTTGTCTAGCTCCAAGAGGATTACAATCGGCCTGAATTTGTCAGGCCCAAAAGCGGCTTGTTTTTACCAATACGATGGCCCTTAAAAATATGAATCAATAATTACAACTATTTTTCATTTGGCTAAGTCCATACTCTTATGTCATAATCACCCAGGACTTGCACCTAGAATTTAACCTGATGAGTAGACTGATATTCCACTGCTGAAACACAACAAAGTAGAAATGTCAAAAGCATCTGTTAAAAAAAAAGAAAAAAGAAAAATTAAATGTTAGATGAGATACACAACTAAATTGAGAGACCATCAAATATCAATTGATGGCTCATCTCTGACTTCAAAATTCTGGATCATTTTGAAAAGATCTGAAAATGTATCAGTCAATTGACATCTCACAATCGTTTCACTTCAATTTCACTTGACAAATCAGTGCATCCTACATAATTAGCAGTAATATTGGCAATGCTGAGAACCACCTTCAAAATACCTCTCTCTGCACTAGTTCTTCGGGAAGATGAGACCATCCACAGAAGCCAATAAAAATGATCATGACTTCCTTTACAATGATGGCATATAAGGCTGCAGCCTTAATATTCTAAATTAGTAATCATGTATCTCTGGTAGTAAGCGTTCTACAAGGGAAGGGTAGCTGCACAGAAAATTGATTATAAAACTTTAGATAGATCCTGAAAAGTGCCTGGCTCTCACTGTAACTGTTTTTATTCTTATTTTACACAGAGAATTACCTGTAAGGCAATCTAAGAGGAAGTGGTATCTCATATTTTTCTAGGGCATCTGATTTTGGTATGGTATATGTAGCCCTTTCCCGCGTAAATAATTTATATGGGCTAAGGCTAACATGATTCAAACCGTCTAAGATCAAAGCACACCCAATCGTGCTTGAGTTCTTTAAGAAACTTTCGTGCTCCTTGGATGATAAAGAAAATAAATGAAACCTACAGTTTGAAAGATTCACACTTTTGGTGGCATTATTAGCTTTCATACATCTCTAGTAATGTGACTTGGGTTTGGATATTAATTTGTGACATGTAGATGGCAGTATTATAGAACCTTTCTTGGGTTTGACCATTTATTTATCACAAGCAGATGGCAGTATTATAGAATGTACTATTTTGAATCATATTGAAACATCCTATTCTATATCGATCGACCTCAATCTTAGAGTGAAGTTGTTTTCATACGAAGGAACTCAAAGTACGTCAAGGGCTGGGATCTTATGAAAGATAAGCTTCTGCAATCTGGTAACATAGTTTGAAATTATTATGGTCTTCGGTTTAGTATTCAAACACTATGTTAAGGATATATAAATTATACTTGATCTTGAGAGTATTAAGTTTCTAGTCGAACGATTAGTGGGTAGGAATACTGTCCCAGTTTTTGGTCATATGGGAAGGCATTGGATATTGTGTTAATTTTTTGCTTGTTTAACTGGTCATATGGGAAGCTTTTGTATATTGTGTTAGTTTCTTGCTTGTTTTGTTTATAGGACTCTGGGATCGAGAGTCAACAAACCTGATTGTTGCATCATATTTAGTTGTTTTGACCTGCATTGTTCTTGTATGGTCATTGTCCTTATGGGTAAGGTTTGCCCTCTTCAATGAATATGACGATGGATTACTAGACTTGTATGGTTTACCATTCATTGTCTCTTGTGTTGTTCAGAGAAATTTCTCAAGAGATGGTGATGAGGAGATTGTCCTAGGTTTTAAATCACAATGAATCCAGTGAATGAAATTTTATAGACAGTTGGTGCAGACCTCCCCAGACATGGTCAAAATGCTCTTGCATAATAAGGAGGAAGTTATGCTACAAAACAAAGCTTTACTAACCCAAAATTAAAAGAAAAAAATAAAAAAAAACTCAAGCAATGTAAGTGTTATCATTTAAGGACCCCGATCTAACTTCTAAGAAGTCTGAAGAGCATCTTGATCAGAATATCAGTTAGAATTGGAAGTATAGAATACCCAAATTTCCTCCTAATTGCCTATTGTGCTGGCCCAGTGGTTAAGATGGGTTTTCATGATGATGACCCAGGTTCAAATCTTGTGTTGTCATCATGATGACGACCCAGATTCAAACCCTGACATAAATAGAGCCATAGAATTTATATTTATAGGTCGGTTTCATATGTGCCATAAGGCCCTATAGGGTCATCAGTCTAAATCAAACAATGGGGTCTATTTGGCCTGGAAGGAGGTATCCATTTATAGACATGGTGTCGATAAGCATCATGAGTTTGTTTATATATCTATACAGTGTGACTGTGAGGGCTATAGTTTTTTATTATTAGAAAATGTTAATCATTCAGTCTATTTGGCTAGAAGGAGATCCTTGTCTTGAGGTTGTGTTTGTTGCTTAAAGTCATCAGTTATGTCTTGGTTAAAGATGTGGCGGATTGATGAAAATGTCACTTTGCAACATATAGATGATATTAAAATTATTATTACTTCTAAGTTCAAAGAGAAGTTGTGGTGTGATGAAAATTTAGTGGATAAAAGAAAATTAAAATACTACAATGAGGTCATTAACTCTAATCGTGAGGACAAAATTCTCTTTGTTTTAAATAATGTAACAAAAAGGAAGATCCACATATCCACATAGCTAAATAAGAACGAACTCTCAAGCACTGCAAAGCGAAACAAGGCGTTGGAATCTTTTTAAAATTCTATGGGCTGAAAGGAATGTCATTTTTGTGGTGACTATGAGCATTGAGGATGAAAAAAAATTCCTCTTAGACTGCCCTTCCTCTTAGATTCTCTTTGTAATATCTCATTTTCGTGGTCCAACTCCAGGCCTGCTTTTACACAGAGAATTACCTGCAGGGAATCTTCACTTCAATCCCAACAAGTAAGTATATATAAGCACTTTTCTCTATTTCTACTCCACGAAAAAATTAGTAGGTGTCTTAATAATGCAACAGAGGATATAAACTTATCATGCCATAGCTGCCTGCAATGAAGGATATGTATCCGTTAATGGTGATACCAATTAGTATGCCCTAGTTGATTATGGACTGTAATTTTAAATATTTTGTCCTTCGTATACCCTCTCCAGTATTTTCTGTAGCCCATGCACTTATTTCATATATATATATATATGATTGTATTGTTTGTTGTACTTGTGAGATTTTGATGTAACTATAGTATACACTTAAACGTGTTTCATATATATACACACACATGCTTGTGTTGTTTACTGTACTTGTGACCTTTTGATGTAACTATAGTATATACTTGAATTTGTTTCTTGATTGGTATTTAGAATGCATATAAGTTTATTGATTTTTAACTATTTTATGAATCATGATTTACATTCCAGGAAGTAATGGGAGCTAGCATCCTCTGTGATCCTTGCAAGGGGAAAGGATGGGTGGTCTTTGACTTCTGTGAAGGTCAGAATATCTACAGTGGTAGCCCTCTCTCCTTTTGCTTTCCCTGCCTCTCCCTTCAACCTACACAAAAACGCATAAGAAAGTTAATATTTGATACTGCATTTGCATCTAGACTTAGCATAAACATCATTCCACTACAACAAAAACTGGATTTAGCGTCGAATTTAGCGCCGGATTTTAGTGTAATTTTTTCATAATTTTGGTGAACAATCCGGCGCTAAACCAGGCGCTATTGTACATTTTCGTAAAACGCCGTCTATTGCATCTTTTTTTCGTCTTTTTTAACATCCATTTTTGTGTCCATTTTTGCACCCAATTTTTTGCATCTAATGTTACGCCTTTATTTGCGCCCAATTTTTCAACTTCTATTGCATCTTTTTTCGCGTCCTTTGTTACATCCCTGTTTGCACCCAGTTTCATGCTCATTTTTGCATCAAATGTTGCGTATTATTTTGCTCCTAGTTTTTCATCGAGTCTTGCACCCAATTTTGCACCATGTTTTACATAAAATTATGTGTCCAATTCTGCATCTAGGTTTGCATCCAATTTTAGGCCCAATATTGCGTCTAGTTTTGCATCAAAATTTACTTATAATGTTGCATCCCCATTTGCATCTAATTTTGTATCTTGTTTTACGTCTTTTTTTTTATCCATGTTTGTGCCAAATGTTTCATCTCGTTTTACATCATATTTTGCATCTAGGTTTGCACCTAGTGTTGCATCCCAATTGATGTCTTTTTTTGCATCTATTCTTGAGCCCAATTTTGCACCAAGTGTTGCGCCTAGTTTTACGCCCATGTTTGTATCTAATATTGCATCTAGTTGTGTGTCCAATGTTGCATCCCATCTTGCATTCAATATTACGTCTAGTTTTACATCCAATGTTTTGTCCCGTCTTGCATCTAAAATTGTGTCTCGTTTTAAGTTTTTGTTTGCGCCAAATGTTGCTTCCAGTTTTGCACCTGGTGTTACGCCTAGTTTTATGTCCATCGATACACCATATTTTGTGGTCAATTTAATGTCCAATTTTACATCTAGTTAGGAATCCACTTTTTCATCTATTGTTGCATCTAGTTTTGGACCTATTATTACATCTAGTTTTGAGTCATTAATTGTGTCTAGTGTTGAGTCTCTTTTTGCATCCAATTTTGCTTTTAGTGTGACATCCATTTTTGTGTCCACATTTGCGTTTGACATAAGGTCGTATTTTGTGTCCACTTTTGTGTTTGGTGTGACGTCCACTTTTACATCATGTTTTGCATTTAGTGTGACATCCATTTTTGTGTCCACATTTGCGTTTGACATAAGGTCGTATTTTGTGTCCACTTTTGTGTTTGGTGTGACGTCCACTTTTACATCATGTTTTGCATTTAGTATTGCGTCTAATATTGCATCTATCTTGCACTACTACATTTTTTACCTTTAAAAATACATTACAGTATCATTAGGGCATGGAGGAATCAAACCACCAATCTCCTGCTTGTAAAGCAGGCGCTCTTCCATTGAGCTAGCACCCTCTAAGAATCAGGAAGAGGAGCAATATTAACACATATATTTCATCATTTGTAATTCTAATAAAAGACAATAAGATCCAAAGACAAACATGCATAAAATCCAATTTATTTTTCCAAACACACTAATAAGCAAAAAAATCTACCATGCTTAGGCAACAAAATATCCTAAACAATTACGCAATATTATTGTCATGCAACCATTCAATATCCCCCTACACCCATTTCATGGAAGGTCACCCTTTAAGAGGATAAAATTTTTTAGTTCACTAGTTTTCAAAAAGTGTTGCAACTCATTGGATATGCAATCATATTCCTCATACAAAAACAAATGAACACATCTTGTTTAACTAGGGCCAACATGTACAAAGTTCTTAATGGGAAAATGGTTCATTAATTTGTGTTAATCTCTATATGAAGATTATTATATAAGAACAAAAATCGGAGTTGGATGTGGTGCCTCTATGTTAATTGTTTGAGTATTATGGTAAAAGTCTTTGTAGCATAAGCAAGGAGCCTCTTATGGACTCTCTTGCAACATTTGTGTTGCACCAAGTACTTGCATCACTCTAAAGAAAGGTCAAGGCATAGCATTCACTGTGATGTACAAGAATGCATGAACAATGCCATAATTAGCCTCTCATAGCCCATCCTCACCCACAAATGTCAAAATGACAAGTTCTTGCCTTGCTCTCTCGAAGAATGAGAAGTTGCTCAAGAACAATGGATGGAAACCATTGTCATGAATGTTAAGCTAGCTAATGATGGATAGGAGTCCACTTTGAATGAAAACATAATTGATGTTCATGGATTTGTGTGATTGCCTCCTCTCATGCCTTAATTGCAAAGCTTTAGGGTTGCTATATTTTGGGTGCTAAGTGACACTTATGGAAAATCACTAAATGTGAATTCCTAGTTGCCAATTTTGATAACTATTTTTATGCTCTTTAAGCAATCTGGATTAACATTTTAAATGTTATTAGGTTGTGACATAAGCTACACAACCCATTGTTTATGTATAAATGTGTAAAATGTACATTGATATTATTAATAGTTAAAAGAAGCAATATACAAACAAACAAACTCATCATATCATAATCACTCTGAATAAGAGCAACAATCAATAGCACTCACCTTCCTTTACATGACAAATGGACTAACTTTGGAGAATTCTATCAAAGTAATATTTATCCCATCATGCAATCATAACATAGCAATAATTATGTATTTTAACTCACTAAACACATAAGGGATATCTTTTTCATAGGAGGGACTACCCACCTACTTTAAGCTTGGACTTCAATATTTGTCATGGTCAGTGATAGTGTTCATTATTACTTGATATTTTCACCTACAATTTAATCTACCTTCATTTACCATGTCCTAAATCATCGATCTTATAAGCAACGAGCATTGATGCTTTGAAAATAAACATATAACACTCCTTTCTAGTGGGACCTAATGATGTCTATTCCAACTAATACTGAATGCAACTACCATTAGTACTTTAAAAATAAACACATACCTCTCCTTCCTAATGACGCCTACTACATCTAATCTACCTTCATGCTCCATGTTCTAAATCTTTAATATTGTATGCAACTACGATTAGTTCTTTAAAAAAAACACATAACACTCCTTCCTATGGTACCTAATGGTACACGTTGCCTAAGGATAAATATATGTTGATTTTGCACAAGAAAAATTAATATATACAACATAATCGGCACTCGCAATGAACAAGTAGTGCAAACTTTATCCCTTCCAATATAGGTTACCCCCTTGAATGGAACTACCATTAGTACTTTACAAATAAACACATACCTCTCCTTCCTAATGACGCCTACTCAATAATGATACTCTTGGATATCAGAGTTGGACAGCTAAAATGTACACAGGAACTATGACACAACACAGTCTTGCACCCATTTTTTCTTAAAATATGCTCACTGCAAGAATTAAAGGTGAATGCGTTAAAAGGAATAAGCACTACACAATCATCTAAATATTCTTCTGACTACAAAGCACTCACACTATTATTTATAATCCTAAATTGACGAAGAAAACAATGAATGGTTATCCGTTAGGAAAGCTTGTTCCAGAGAAAAGAGAATGAAGTGATAAACTATTCATGACAAAGACATGGGAGATTATCCACTAAGTAGAATCTACTTTATGCTTCATAAAGAGAGAGGTAGTTCGAGTAAAAGAAATAAATATGTCCTCCATGCTCGTCATATTGTATTAGATAGTCATCCCAACAGTCAGCTCAAAAACGTTGTGACAGATTATATAGTATTCCAACAGTCAAATTAATGGTAATGGTAGGCAGGCAGCCTGTTTTTTAAATGTTGTGGATTATATTAATGTAGACAGGCAACCCTTTATTTATTTGGGGGCTTTGGACATAGTATAGTATAGATTGCAATTTGTGCTGCATAATATTGAGTTTTCAATGGTCTAAGCAGAACATAGAGGAAAAGAGTTCAAGGGATAGGAAATCCAAAAGAAATGAGGTTTCTTAGGGCTACTCTAATCACAGTCACAATAACTGTATGCATCTTTTTAGCATCTTCATTGGGGTTGGCTTCTTCTGCAGGATCATGCAATACAGGTATATTACTTATCCATAATTATTAATCATAAATAAGTATAATTTGAGTTGGTCTAAGTGTTAAGAATATCTTTTTTTGTTTTGTTTTAAGACTTAGGAATATGTTTTTTTGTTTTAAAAGTTGCAAGGTAAAATACATATACATTAAAAAAAATTAAACATTTAATAAGCACCCTGCAGCATAGCATGCTACATGGATATGAACAACAGCTGAGATATAAACCTTTGGATTTAATCCAACTGTTCATATCCCACTAACAGCTGCTAAGAGGTGCTTATGGGATCTGATCCAACTATTCATATTTCACCAGCCTCAACTGGGTATGCTTATTGGATCTTATACAATTGTTCATATCCGGCCAACTACAGCTGAGGTGCTTATTTAGCACAACTAAACTAAGTACAGGAAAAAAGATAAATTCAGTAGTCAAATCCCTTACAATCAAAGCTCTCATTCCATAAATTTGAAGTCGGGCTAAGCTGAAACTGATTATTATTATTGACTGTTTAATACTGTAGCTGATAACTTTATCTTTGAATTTATCTCCACATTGTTTGAATTGTAGGTGATTGTTCCAAGGATGCAAGGGTGTTGGTAACAGATCAAGAGGCAGATAACAACACTATTGTCCCTACTTATAACTCACCTGATTCTGTGAGCAGAAAGGACCAATACCAAGAGAAAACCAGCACTAGCAAGAAAATTTGAGCGCACGTAAGCTCTTCACCTCAGGTTAACAGGAAAGGCAAAGGATTCACGAGATTAATGGACGTGAAAAATAGTCATAGAAAAACGGATGTTGGGGTTCTTGGAGACTATGTGTAGTCAATAATGATACTCAAAATCGTATCTAGATTCTAAATTTCTTCATCTATAAAGACTCAGAAACCCATATGATACACTCTTATCAGCTTTATATTACTGAGCAATGTATGTTAGGAAACATTTTTGCCGATCTATCAATGCCATGTACCTGTTACAGAAATAAAACATGCCACTCAACTTCTAGCTTCATTTTTTGAGTACACGAGATCCTCTACTCAAGAAAGGTCGTGATGAATATAGAGATATCAGTCTTCTTCGTTGAGTACTGAATTTAAAACTAGACTTAGGCTCATTGGATCCATCCTTTCTATTCACTCCATAACTGGCCGCTGGACTCCATGATAACTACATCCTGCAGGGGACTAAGACAAGTAGTTCTAAGGAAGAAAACCATCACAGCAGGTTGATTAAAATGTAAACAACAGGACAATCTAAGGAAAATAATATAGGAGTTAGCTAATTTTGGAGCACATCCCATGTGAAGTTGAAGAGAAGTGAAGTTAAACTTCTAGGACAACTTGATTAATAATATAGAATCATTACTAGATCAATTAGTTAATTAAAAATTTGCAATTGATGTGGTCTATTACCACAAGCTGCATAATGCAATATGACAAAATTCTTAGCTTTCTTGTAGGTGGGTATTTTTTGCAGGTTTGTGAGCCGTTTTATCTTCCATTGAAAGGGTTTTGCATACTTTCTGCATATTCTCGACTTTTTTCCTTTCCTGTTCAATGGCATCTTCAAATATGTCCAAAAAATCACCCTAAAACCCCCATGAAAATGTGGTGTAGGAGCAGATTGGAGCAATCTGTGTTTGGACATCTGATTTTTTATGTTTCTGGTTCATGGTTTTAACTTTTGACACATTACACATTTACCTTAGTTTGTGAAGAACGATCCACCCAAGCACTTTCCTGTCCTTTGGTGAAATTCTTGCAATGCAATTAGACTACATCAATTAGTAGAAAATGTTTCAAATACAACCAAAACATATCTGAACGCTGAGACTTGAAAACCTAGTTGCTTATCTTGGGATTTTATCTTCCTATTTAACTCTTAGTTGACAGAGACCAAAAATACCATGGCACTGCAGTACATAAATTTTACCATTAAGCATGCCTTCAAGGACAAAATATCAAACAAAATTGTATGCATTGAGTCCCCTAAGACCTTTGTTTGACTTTAAGCTTAAGTTATTGTTGAAAAAAACATCTTAATTTTTTGGTTGTCAATAATGATACTCAAAATCGTATCTAGATTCTAAATTTCTTCATCTATAAAGACACAGAAACCCATATGATACACTCTTATCAGCTTTATATTATTGAGCAATGTATGTTAGGAAACATTTTTGCCGATCTATCAATGCCATGTACCTGTTACAGAAATAAAACATGCCACTCAACTGCTAGCCTCATTTTTTGAATACACGAGATCCTCTACTCAAGAAAGGTCGTGATGAATATAGAGATATCAGTCTTCTTCGTTGAGTACTTAATTTAAAACTAGACTTAGGCTCATTGGATCCATCCTTTCTATTCACTCCATAGCTGGCTGTTGGACTCCATGATAACTACATCTTGCAGGGGACTAAGACAAGTAGTTCTAAGGAAGAAAACCATCGGAGCAGGTTGATTAAAATGTAAACAACAGGACAATCTGGGGAAAAAAATATAGGAGTTAGCTAATTTTGGAGCACATCCCATGTGAAGTTGAAGAGAATTGAAGTTAAACTTCTAGGACAACTTGATTAATAATATAGAATCATTATTAGATCAATTAGTTAATTAAAAATTTGCAATTGATGTGGTCTATTAAACTGCATAATGCAGTATGACAAAATTCTTAGCTTTATTGTAGGTGGGTATTTTTTGTAGGTTTGTGAGCTGTTTTATCTTCCATTGAAGGGGTTTTGCATAATTTCTGCATATTCTTGACTTTTTTCCTTTCCTGTTCAATGGCATCTTCAAATATGTCCAAAAAACCACCCTAAAACCCCCATGAAAATGTGGTGCTGGTGGAAACTACCCGTGTTGAAGATTATGTAACTTTGAAAGATATTATTGTTGTATTATTGTTGTACATATGATTTTCTTGACTATGTATCCCCATATCCAGATCCCAACTTTTCAAACCATCCTGCAATCCATATCTGAATATGTATCTGTTCCCATGCAAGAAAGCTTTATATTCATGCATTTTCAATCTGTCCATCACGGTGTTTTATTTATCATTGGCTGAGAATTCGTTCATAGGAGGGAGAAACCTTTAAAATGTTGCATTTGGCAAGTTCCTCTTCAATCTGTCCATCACGATGTTTGATTGACCATTGGCTGAGACATCTTCCTCCGCATGACGGTTTCATCGATGTATTGGAGAAGGATATATATTCTTCCAAAGTGTGTCTCCAAATCTAACCATTGGGAATTAATGCAAGGCTAACAACGCAATATGTAAAGACCATATCCCCAGGTTGTTGCACTCAACATCACTGAAAATCCTCACAAAAACACCATCAATCCTTGAAATTATAGAAAAGGTTGGCATGCCTTAGAACAACTTCTAATGTGGCAATCTTGGAAATGAACTTGCCGGAAGTGGCAGTTGCTGAACAAAATAAGATTCTTAATGACATGGATAGGTGTCTTAGCCTCCAAGGATTGTATTGATAAGTGTACATAAGTGGAAAAACAAAAAGCCAAGAGAGTACAAAAAAGGCACAGGAGAATCTCTGAACTGTACACTCTTCATTAGTAATCAATTTATAGAATACAGATGGATACAATGCACTACCACATGTACAAGGAGAGAGAGATAGTGGCATCGATGTGTTGTCAAAATAAATAAGAAAGTTACAATTGGAAAATTGGACAATTACTCATAATTTCTTGTTATGAATTGATAAGCCAAAAAGTAATTTCCAGCTTCAGTAGGTGGTGGCAAAGGATATATTCTTTCTGCACCTCTTTAACATTATTAAACACAAATCTTATGTTAGGTACATAGTCCACCTCCATCTGACTAGACAGCTTCTCTAACTCTGCATAAATCTTCTGTGATTGTGGGTGTGATTTTCTCTCCTACCAAGAAAGCATGCACCTGTTTATTGATCTCAATCCAACTGCACCCTGGCATTTTTTCTATTCTCCCATCTTTCATCATTTTCCTCAACTTTTGAACATGGTCCCACTTTCCAACCACTGCATAGATGTTTGACAACATCACATAAGGTGCAACATTGTTAGGATCCAACTTGAAAATGCATTCTGCCATATTTTCTGCTAAATCTATATTAATATGGACCCTGCAAGCAGCAAGTAAAGAACCTCATATGGTAGCATTAGGTTCAACTGGCATTTTCTTGATAAAATCTTGAGCATCATTTAGGAGCCCAGCACGGCCAAGCAGATCAACCATGCAGCTATAGTGCTCCATTGTAGGTGTGATGCGATAATATTGACTCATAGACTCGAAGTACTGCCAGCCATCATTCACTAAGCCTGCATGACAACATGCCGACAGAACACCAAGGAAGGTAATATGGTCTGGATTACAACCACAACGTTTCATTTCTTCAAAAAGTTGGAGGCTTTGTTTGCCAAGACCATGCATGGCATACCCAAATTCTAACGCACCATTCCCAGTGTAGTTATATGATTTTAAAGCAGACACACATCCATAAAAGCAAGGACTGAGACAGTCGCATCAATAAGAAATTGTCATGGATTTTAAACTGGCATGCCCAAATGTTAACACGACATTCCCAATACCCTGAACACTTCTAAGCACACCCAAAAGAGAAACAATTAACTCAATTTTCAAAAATATAAAAGGAAAAACATCCTACTATCCTACTATCATCCACTTGGACCAAATTGACATCAAAGGAGGGGAGGGAACACAAGCGCTCCACACCCACAGGGTCTTGAAAACAACACCCCATGCCAACCACTAAACCATAAGCCAACATCAGAGACCCAAATGGTAACAAAGCAGATGATGACAGCTAAAGGTTTAAAGTCAAACCACCATACCCAAATGCTAACACATCATTCCCAGTGCATTTTCAAATTGATTCAACTGAAACCCAAATAAATAAATAAACAAGTACAGAACCCCTACAGCTACAACAAATTGCCATGAACTCTAAACTGGCATGGCCAAACGGTAACATGCCATGAATTCTAGTGCATTTTCGAATTGATTCAACTGAAACCCAAATAAATAAATAAAAAGTACAGAGTCCCCACAGCTACAACAAATTGCCATGAATTCTAAACTGGCATGGCCAAATGGTAACATGCCACGAATTCCAGTGCATTTTCGAATTGATTCAACTAAAACCCAAATAAATAAGTAAAAAGTACAGAGCCCCTACAGCTACAACAAATTTCCATGAATTCTAAACTGGCATGGCCAAATGGTAACATGCCATGAATTCTAGTGCATTTTCGAATTGATTCAACTGAAACCCAAATAAATAAATAAAAAGTACAGAGCCCCTATAGCTACAACAAATTGCCATGAATTCTAAACTGGCATGCTCAAATGGTAACATGCCATGAATTCTAAATTGGCATGCCAAAATGGTAATATGCCATACCCAATGCCCTAAACTCGATTCTGAGCTTGCCCAAATAAAAAACCAAAAAAACAGTAACCAAACCAATTTTAAGCACAACCACATAAAAGATTCAATGGTAACAAATCAAATTACTAACATCCACAGCACAACAGATCAAAGATTAACTAGCATACCTAGATGCTAACAGAACATTCCCGATGGATTTGAATTGATTTCAATAGAGATCCAATCACAAACAGCGACCATAAAGAGCCCTACATCTATCTAATACAAATTGCCATAAATTTCGCACTATTCCCGAATGGCAGCATGTCAATTCCCAGCGCCTTAACAGACATACAGACACATAGACGAATTAACAGAAACCAAAACATACCTTGTATCGATTTACCAAGTTCTTCCACTTGCATTTGCACTGCTTGGAGCTGAAACCCTTCTCCTTCATCCTCGAAGAAATGAGCTCCCATAGAGTCTTGTTCCTCTTTGTCTGAGTGAAATCCTTCTCAAGCTCAACCCTGATTGCAATGAATTCCTTGGTCTCATTGAATCCCCATTGAGGAATCCTATCATCCTTCTTAAGGTTTTTATTAAGACCACCACCGCCATTGTTTGTAAGAAGGCTACTGTTATTGGATCCTCCAAGGTGGTCTCCCGAGGAAATTGCAACAGTGGGAGTTAACTGCAGAGGCAGGGCGGCCCATCATCATTTTCGCTTGCTTTAAATATTGATCTTCGAACAGAGGATAGAAGTGCCGATGAAATGCCAAATAATGAAATTGGTTCTGGCAGAAGACAGCGCAGGGGAAATCGCACCGTGAGAGGTTTCTGATAGAGATAGGGCCGTGTGGTAGGGTTTGCTTCATATTCAGTTGCAATATGGGTTATGAATTAATATGTAATTTTTACGTTTAGCTTTTCCATGTGAATTTGTAATGGAAAATATAAAATCAAATGCCAAAAATTTAAAATACAATTACACATGTTTACATAGCTAAACATAGCTCTAACCTCCACACTAAGATATCTTTAGTCTATTCAATGGATATGGGAAAAATGAATCTAGGTTTTGAAGACCGAGAATGGTTCTTAGTCTCTAAATAACATAATAAAGGTACACAAATTCCTTTATGCACTACACAAGTCTTCTCATAATCAAGGGCTATGTAAAATGGCATGGAGTCACACCTCTACTAAGAAATTACAGATTTCTGTATACTGATCAGTTCACATTGTAGACTGGAAATTTTGATTTTCAATACCTAAAACCATGGATCAAACAATATAAAATTGCTTCAAAATTTTGAAAACTAGAAAGGGAAATTATTGGGAGTTTGATGACCCAAATCCCTAAATTAAAAATTCCAGGAAAGTTTCAGCTTCTTAAAATCCAGGGACCCAAAAACTTCATGTATAATATCAAGAGCTTTCAAATGCTCAACCTTTCGAACTTTCAAATTTGCTTTTGAATACCCTTTGGAAAGCCATCAAGGTTTGTTTGGGCAACCCTTATTTCCGCTTCAAATTGCATGTCATAAACTTTTATGACTATTTGAAATGCATGCTTGAGAGTGGAACTTGTATAAAACTTTCGAATTAATAATTCTCTTGATAATCATTCGAAAGATCTTATTGAAATTGCCAAGTGATTCTAATCCCTCTTGACTTACATTCGAATGAACAGTGAATTTTCCTCGTTATATTTTTCAAAAATAAGAATTCCTAATTCGTTTCACTTTGCAAACCACTAGGGCTCGCCCAGCATTCGAGTGACCTACCTGGGCAGCCTCCTTTCTAAATTTCAATCTACATTTTGGCACTCAAACAGTTTGCAGAACAGAGATCCTACAAAGCTTAGAACCAACTCTCTCCTTTTTGCCCAAAACTGGTATTCTGTTTGAATGGTTTTGATAGATAACATTCGAAAAAACCCATGGCATACGAACACTCTGCTCTGGTCCCTTTTGATTAATGCACTTCAGCACTCAAAAGACCTGTACTATTCTTCTTCAGCGCATTCCAGCAATCCATAGACCTGTACTACAGCCTTTGAATGTTTGTTTTAAGACGTGATTTTTAGAAACCAATTCTTCAGATTTTCAATGTTGTAGGTTGCCATAGATTAATTGCTGGTCTGCAAAATCGTGATATGCCAACCTACAAGTGTATGATTTCAGGTTTTGCTCAGACTAGTAAGTATTTACATTAGTTGAATTATCAAGTTGGTGTAATGAGAGTTTCTTTGTGCAGGTAATATTGAAATGCAGAGTACTATAGGAAGAAGAACCAGGGATCCAAGGCAAGAGCTGAGGACTAGACAACATCACATGCAGAATAGCCAAGCCAGAAGAAGAAAAAGGCTAGAAAGCAGGACTAGAGACAGAGAGCATAAACATTGATCAGAAACTCTCAGAGAGCGTATTTTCAATATCATGTACCCAATTGTGACTGTTATTGCCTATTTGGAGAATTCAAGGGGTTTAAAGCTTTTAGAATTCAGCACTCTTCAACTTATGACCACTAGTGGACTTCAGGGCCAACACCTGGATATAACAGTTGTGGGATGCCTCCAGCTGGGGGATACAGAGTGGATCTCCAGGCAAGACCCACATGATTGCCTAGAATATGCCAACAATAGATTTCAAACAAAAACTTGAATAGATGATGGAAAGAATCCAAGTTAAAATTTGTTCTTATTTTGATTGAAAACCTTCACAAAATAAATATCAGTATAGAATAGGAACACCGTAATAACTAATGATCTCACTGGCAGTGGCACAGTTCTGCTAGAGAAGGGTACTCTCAAGCAGGTATGATCATTCAACATGGTCACTGCAGACAAAAAGAGGAAATATGGTGGGCAGGTGAGGCTCTCATCCTTCACTATGAAAATGTTGGTAAAAGGAAAGTGCTTCAAACAAGGTGAAAGAGATGGCTAGTCAGGTCATGCAATTATGTGAGCAGTTTATGGAAATTACACCAACTTGATGCCTCTTGGCATATCAGGGAATCTAGATTTTCTGAGATTGGCAACAATGTGAAAATCTTTCACTTTGATGGTTAAAGCCATGGTTTAAACAAGCTGAATCCAGCAAACACCCAGATATGACTAAATTTGGTATGATTACCTCTCTTCAATAAAAGATTAGTTATTGAGACAGCCAACTGTATAATAATTTTGAATATTAAATCTACATGCAGAATTCTGGAGAGCATTCAGTAAAACAGAGTGTTTTCTATATATGTCTGCAATATGGGGATTCAGATCCCAGGGCTTTATTATGAACTCTTCCATTGGCTAATACGCTACAAAGCCCGCCTAGTTACAAAGAAATACAAAACCCCCCTACGGGTTTATATGTCTTCTTTCAAAAAAATTGAATGAAAATAAAACAAACCCTGAAGAAGAAGGAAAAACTTACTTGTTAATCGCTCCTGAGAGTTCTGAAGAGCGTCTCTAACGAACTGATCGACTTGATTTATCGCCTCGGGCAGATCCCCGCCACTGTCGAGAGAAGAACCCCGTGCCTTCTCTTCCTGCGCTTCGACATCTCGACCCATGGAAGGCGGTGCTAGCAATTTGCTCATGCTCTCTTTGAGGTTTGCTAGTTCCCATGACTGGGGAGGTGAGGCCGCTGCTTCCATCTCCTTCGCAGGCTCCGCACCCATTTCAGTAGCAGATACCTCTACTTCAACATCAATATAAATGACGATCACAGACAGAAGAACATGAACATATAAGCATTTAATGGTGATGGGGCCGGGGACGAGACCCCAACATCAGCCTGCCTGCACCTCAAAGAATTACTGTTCTTGTTGCTGTGCTCGGTATTACTCTGCGCCCCATTTTCTTCCCTCCGGCCCAAGGAAAGACGACGAAGCCACCCAAAAGAGAGAAGCAAACCCCCTCTTCTCCTCCTCTCATGGATATCAACTAAACTAACATTTGTAAATTGGAGCCACACGATGCCAATTATCATATTCTCATCCGTTCAATATATATTATAATAATAATAATTATTATTATCATCAACGCATTCTTTTCAAAGAGGGAAGGAAGTTTCATTCGCTATCGTGCTGGAAAGCATGTGCTTTCACTTTATCGTGCTGGTATTGCTCTTGTATTTGTCATTTTTAGGGTTATGTTAGCTTTTACATATTGTACATAGGTGTCCAGGAGTTTTTCACGTCCAACTCTTCCCCCAACCCAACCTCATGCACCGTGAAAACAATTGGATAGTAAAGACTTAGATTGGGTACTAAACATTTGAATAAATTCCTATTCAATATCCTACTTAATCTAAAATATGAATCTAATCTCTTTACAGAATGCAAGCATTTATATCTCGTAGTGTTTTGTATTGGTTTTCAAGAAAGCTGTAAAAATCTGCAGAATCTGTTTAGAAGGGAATGCCTTTTAATCTAATCATCATAAACAAGAAATATAAGAAAATTTGTTATATACAGACAAGCATTCTTCTCATAGACCCTTCATGGACCTTATTCTAGATAATCATCATATTACAAAAGGACCTTATTGCAGATAATCATAAAAAACAAGAAATATAAAAAAAGTTGTTATATATAGACAAGAATTCTTCTTAGAGACCTTTCATGGTCCTTATTGAAGATTGAAAATAGTTACACATTAAGTTTCCTAAAGATAAACTGCATTTTTCTCATGTTCAAGTGCCAATAATGGAATGTCACTCAACCCTTTTCTTATTTGGCTAAGATTTTTCAGAACTATCAAGTGTGAGGAACGTGCAATATAATATATAGTATAGACTAATGTGCTTAAAAGAAACTACAAATGTTTATGGTGAATTCTAACTTTTTAAAGTATATATATAATTGTTGTCCCCAACCTTTCCGTCCCTTGAAAAATTGGGGGTGTGATCTAGTCATCCCAGGGACTCGTCCTCCCGTTCCCACTATTTCCCTGCCCTCCCCCCATCCCCAAACCAATACAACATAGTGTAAAAGATACTGACGAGCATACAAGATAGAATACCACCCTTGTGAGCTATTCATCCCAGTTTAAGTTTTAAAACAAAATTTATGGCATAACCCTAGTCGATATTGTTCAAATTTTGTCACATGGTTAGTCAATGAGTTAAAGTATGTGGAATGAGCTAAACAACTACAAGTTGACTGCATTCTATCAAGGTTTAAACTAATGACAATGTAGGAAATGAGACATCTTTATAGCATAGTGCACCCCATTTGTCAAAATCATACTTTGCATTGGCATTTGACAAAAAAACATGTTACACATAGGACTATTACATTCTCGTAGTCAAGTTTCTCAGAAAAAAATCTGCCATTACTAAGTTTGTCCTGCTGCATTCATACTTGGACTGTGTTCAATCCACTACCAAACAACAAAATGACCCACAAGAAAAGGTTTCACCTGGACCACTGCCAGAGGTAGCTAAGCAAAATTTTATACCACAAGGATACCCAGTTTGAAGAGGAACTCTACCGGGAATCAATGTAGAGAGTGCAGGTTTTATTTCATTGCATGGAGGAAAACTACAAAATGCACACAAAAACCTTGCGGTTCACTTGTGCATTCTCATTAAGATACGGAGATGAATTAAAATACATGCATTACTTTTCTCGGCTTACAATAGACATATTGAAAGACTTAATATCATAAAATTAACCACCTCGTTTTCAGAGCAACAGTCGGGAAGTTAATCATGTATTTAGCAAAAGCACAACCAACTAGGATTAAGGTAGGCAACTCCAAATGCCTTGTGATTCTCCGCAATTGAGACTAATGCTTTGAGTAGGCTTAAATGCATATATATCTAACTTTACATGAGATAAGAAAAGATAAGATAATTTACTAATGTCGAATCACCAATGAATGATCACAAAGTTGGTTAAGGGACTCAAAGGTACAACCAATGTGAATACAGATTTATCACTCAAATTAAAATTGAACTTCTATAAAGTGCCTAAAGCATCTTCAAAAATGTATATATCTAAAATAAACAGAATCACTAAATAGTAAATAGCATCATAAAGTATATGAATATATTCAACTTTAAAGTATATCCCTGTAACAAATGCAACTACATGCTTCTATTTTGTGGTTATCCCTGTATCACTGTAACCTAGAACTGAAAATGTTATATCATTTTCAGGAGGAGATCCCCTATTAGATCTAACTGTGAATACATAAGAAGGTGCAGGGCACTTGTACAAGAACTCAGAAACCTACAGATATGAGAAAGAGATAAACAAGTATATAAATGATGAGATAAGATAATTTTATAATGTTCAACAAATGACCACAAAAATAGGTCAATAGGACTGAAAACTTGAGAAGTACATCCAGGAACTTAAAGTGCAATGTGGGAGTGGAATATCAACTCCTTGAATGATGCCAAAATAAAAATTAAAAAAACTCATAACTGAGAGCTAATCAGATTGCTAACAAAACAAAAAAGGAAGCATAAGAAGTAAAGTACATGTACACAAAAAGATAAGAATGCTAAAAGCAAAAAGCACTCAATGCTGATCAAGGTAGGATATTAGAATTAATT
>LPNX011126309.1:0-24606 GCA_001517045.1 Pseudotsuga menziesii | reverse complement strand
ATATATATATATATATATATATATGAAATTAGGAAACATAATACGACAAATGAGATGCCACAACTACATTAGAAATAAAACAGTTGTATACACAAAATACCTGGAATAATCATCTACAACATTATGTGTTCCTTCTTTATTGACAACCATAGAGGAATGTTATTGTTGATAACAAAAATATGGCATACCGTGTAAATGGATTTCATCTATGTAAATAGATTAACACCACATGTTTCCAAACAAATCATAATATTACGTTGTTCTTCTTTAAAGTGAGGCCACTTTTCCTCCATATCTCTACAAGCAGAACCATCTGCAGGAATTTGAATAACATCATCTTGACTTCTGTTCCTGACATGGTAATCCATAAATTGTGCTATGTTATTGCACCTGAACATTCGTTGCAAATGTGGAATGATGGGAATATAACTAAGAACTTTGTGAGGCACCTTTTTTTTTACTTGATCTGTTCGATATCTACTTATATGACATTCCAGACATTCTGCTGCAAATACATGTTGATTATAATAGATAACATGGTCATCAGGGCATGCATGAATTGATTCATAATGCATTCCAATCTCTTTCGTGATGGAAGATAAATCTTGATATGTGCGAGGTAAAATATTTGATGGTGGTTACAAAAATTCAGCTATCAAGCTACATCAAATAAAAACAAAAATAGATTTAATGTAATATTTAAATAATATTAATGAAACACACTTCATTCGTATTAATTTGAATTATGAATTAACAATACAATTATTAGAGGAATATATATAAAATTTACCACGGTCATATATATGTGATGGATTATTTTACATACCTTAGAATCCATGTGATTGATATGTTTGAAAGACCATTCATAACCTTCAAGTTCATTATCAACAATATAGCCGAGAGAAGATTTGTTTTGGAGCCTTCATAAAGGGGTTCATATGCCTTATCGAGAAGAGGTATATCGTGAACATCATCAAAGTCATCAATATTTTCATTATCATCATCATCATCATCATCCATTCTAACATTAAATGAATCATGAATCAATGTATTTGTACCATAATCTTCAACTACTTTATCAATATGATCATCTTCTTCAATATGATTATTCACTTGTTCTCCATTAAACATAGATGCTCCATGATCCCCTGGAACTTGTTTTGAAAGAACTTCCTCTAGACGATATGTCGTAGGATGTTTTTCCTTTATAAATACATGAATACATAAATAGATATAAGTTAATATAGGAAATATTAAAATAATACATACATTTACCAAAGCAAATAATATAAAAAACTTTATAATGCTAAACCTACAAATGGATGATATTCATTCCCCCCCTCAACATGTCCATGTTCCCTACAATGTTTTGTGGCTATTGAGATCAATAATCTTCTCCTCTTAAATCACCCCTTCGTTTCATTGCATCCCATAGTATAGCAAGAAATTGTCGATTGTGTTCGTTTGGATCAGGAATATTGCTATTTGAAATTTTTTCACAAACTTCGTGAATGAATACTATCGACAATCTTAAAAAATCAAGTTCCACACATCACAATTTTATCAAAGGGAGGTTTGTCAAATAATATGAAATTCCCTCAAACTATCTGTCAAAGAAAAAAATTTCCCGCAACCGGTTGTCGAAGAATAAAACAATTCTTCAAACCGTCCATTGAGGAATTAATAATTTCCGCAAATCGTCCTTTTCTTATATAGAAAACATGTCAGAATGTTTAAAAATGTTTATATTTATAATTCAGCAGTCATCAAATATCCAACGATAGGAACCTACTTACCATTGGAAATATGGATTTAAACTATTTGAAATATGCCTTTATATTATTTGGAATAATAGCCTGAGGTCATCAAAAATTCGACGAACACTTGTTCACCTATTGTCATAAATCCGACGAATCCACCTTCAAGGATCATCACAAATCTGACGAACTGGTGTCGAAATTCCAATGATAATAGCCTAATGGAATGAGACCCAATGGATTGGGAAGGCCTCATAAGAGGTAAAATTTCAAAAAGGATTCATCGAAGGAGGACCATCAGGGTGTAATCTTTATAGATCATGCAAGGGATTTTGATGATTAGAGTCCGATGGATTGAAGTTTCAAAAGTAAATACCAATCAGGAGATCTCGATGCGATTGGACATCGACCATAATAATAATAATTCAAATAACATGAAATCATATTTATGACATGAGTTTTATGTGAAAATTTTGACCCAATGAGGAGAGTCTGATAAAGGAGACCCAATAAAGGTCATCAAAAAAGGTAGAAAAGATATATAAAAAAAATATTGGAGCGTAAAAATAATTTTGGTTATAACAAGAGTAGTTTAGCTTGGAATTAGGTGAGATATACAACATTCCAATTCCATTCAAGAAGGATACAAATTTTCTAGTGATAGGCATGGACCCATTATACTCTAGTTTTACAAAAATATTGAAATGATGAGTTTTCAAGACCAATACCTAGAGACCTGACAGAGGCCTTGTCGAGGAAATGTTCTTATGGTATAGTAATGGTCTGATAAAAAAATGTAACTTTGGTGTAATATGGACAAATTTCAAAATTTGTGAAGGCAAGGTGAAAAAGCCACCCAAAATACATTATTCTAGGGAACGTTTGGGGGAATTTGGAAAACTTGGAGGAGATAAAAGTCACCATGGATGTAGAGAATTTTATATTTAACCTACTCATCAAAATAAACAATTTTGGTTATGAGATGTTTTTCAGAAATGTTCAGTTTGGAAGATATCAGTTTAATTGGAAATGCTCATTTTGGGAGATAATAGTTGGAAAATAAGCTCAGTCTAGAAAATATGCAAAAGTAAAAAGTTGTCAATTCCAAAAATTATAGAATTTGAATTGAGCATCGGATAAGAGATGAAAGTTGTTGATTAATCCTTTTCATGTGTATTATTATATACAATATAAAAGTTTTTATGGTTCTCCGTGGATTTTCTTCTACATGTGGCTGATGTTGGTCTCCAAAGCAAAACTCTCTTATAGAAAAAGTGCATAATTGTAGCAATTTTAAAACATTGTAACTTTCAGCTCTGAGATTGGAATGAATAATGAATATAGTAATTGGAAATATTATCCATAGGGGAAAAAATGTGCACACTCATATTTTGATAGAACGATCTATACATTTCTAAAGAATGAGTAGAAAGTGCCTGTAACCTTGATTTGGAAAAACTTGCCAATATTTACCAAAAAAAATGAAAATTAATTTTGTGAATTTATAATAGTGTAATGAATCTAAAAAATGTGCTCATATGAACACTTTTGAAAACACAATATCATATTAGGGTCGATAAAGTGTTAATATTCAAAACAATGGAAGTTGGAAATTCTTAATCTTGGTTGGGACAAAAAAACCATCATCAAGGATGATGCACATGATCCTTATGCAACTGAAAGAAATGCCATGGGGGGGATACACATGATGAGAATGCAGAGGAAAATTCTAATGGATTAATAAATTAAGTAAATCCCCTAGATATCGCATAAACCATGAGAATTATAAGAGTGGAATTAAAAGTTGTAGAGCAGATAATTAAAGGTTTATTGGAGCCCAAGAAGAATAGAACTAGCTGAATGCAGTCATGCTCCAAATCTTAATAGACATTCATATGAATATTCACCATGGGAAACATGTAAGGATAGGGAAAATTTTAAGTATCCATATTTTTCTTAAAATGTAGAAACCTTGGCAAATATTACTAATTCTTAAATTTCCAACCATAAAATGTTTGACGAAATTTTAGTATAAATATTCAAATCTCTCTCTCTCTCTCTCTCTCTCTCTCTCTCTCTTAGAGCAAATGATCATGGTGGAATATGCCAATAAATTCTTAGAGCTATTGAGGTATGTTAAGTATATTAGAGATGATAAGGTCAAAATTCAAAATTTTGTAATAGGATTACCTCATTCATACAAGGAAAAAATTGGGTTTGATGAACCTAAAACTCTAGATGAAACAATAAGGAAGGATAAGTATTTCTATGATCTAAAAAAAGTGAGATAAAAATCCATAAGGCATGCAAGGACAATAAAAATTAGAATTTCAAGCAAAGAAAGAGGGGATTCAAGCCTATACATTTTAAAAATCAGCAAAGGAAACTAATATTGTGGGTGACTAAGCCAGCTAGCATGATGGCGGATAAGCCAAGAGAACCACTCCAATGTTGGGGATGTCGAGAGGACCATATAATTAGAAATTATCCACTTGAAAATGAGAGTTACAAGCACTTTCACAACATACAAGGGGCTGAAAATGTGGGTTAGTTGGCAAGGACCATCACTAGAATATATTTTGCACTAGAGGATTACTAAGAACACCATCAATCAACTATGATTTAGTTTTAAGGTAATATTGCTAAGCAATATATTTCTATTTTAATTGACCTTCAGTCTACTCATAGTCATATCACTCCTAAATTTGTTGAGGTTTGTGCTTTTAATAGAATAAAGCATTAAAAATCATGGTTGGTCCATCTAACCACTGGAACCAAGAGGAAATCTAGTTTAGTCATGGAGAAATATCCTTTGGAAATGGATGGACTCTTAACATAGACAAATCTAAATATTTTTCCACTAGGTTCTTTTGATGTTCTCATTGGAATGGATTGGTTGGAAGGATGTAATGCTAAACTTGATTTATACAATAAGAAATTTGAATGGATTGGTTGGAAGGACATAATGCTAAACTTGATTTATACCAAATTGATAAAGAATGAAACCTGAGAATATTAAAGGGGATTCCAAAGGTGGTTTATATCAAATAGATTTCCACCTTGCATCAAAACAAGTTCTTTAGAAAGGGTTGTTATTGTATGTAGCTCATATATTGGATAAAATAGAAAATGAAGTTTCCATGTTGGAAAACTATTGAGTCTTACAAGAATTCAGAGATATATTTCCCCATGAAGTGAAAGGAATTCCTCCAAATAGGGATATTGATTTTACAATTGATCGTATTCCAGAAATTGCGCCTGTGCCCAAGATACATTATAGAAAAAGTACACCAGAATTGCTAGAGGTAAAAATGCAATTACAAGAGTTATTGGAAAAAAATACACTCAGCCAATTGTGTCTCCATGAAGAGAACCTATTATATTTATGAAAATAAAGATGGAACACTCAGGCTATGTATTTATTACATGTAGCTGAACAAATTTACAATAAATAACAAATACCCATTACCTCAATTTGATGACCTTTTCAATTAAATGAGAGGGGCAAAGGTATTTTCAAATATTGACTTGAGGTTGGGTTACCATCAAGTAAGAATAAAGGAAGAATAGATCCAGAATTCATCCTTTAGAATAAGGTATGGACATTATGAATTTGTGGTGGTGACATTTGTTCTCACTAATACACCATCTATATTCATGTGTCTTGTGAACAATGTTTTCATCAAGTATTTGGACAAGTTTGTTTTTTTTTCTAGATGGCATTCTTATTTATTGTAATAATGAAGAGAAGAATGAAGAACAATTGAGAATGGATTTGTAAGTTCTAATGGATAATAATTTGTATGCAAAGTTAAGCAAATATGACTTCTATAAAAATAAAAATAATTATTTTGGTCACATTATTTTAAAGGAAGGAACATTTGTGCATCCAGAAAGAATGAGGCCATTATGAATTGGATAAATCCAAAGAATGTAACATATGTTAGATGTTTTATGGGTCTTGATGGTTATTATAAACTTGTTCATTGAAGGATTCTCCAAGGTTTCACACTCCATCACTTCTTTACAAAATCAGGGAATAACAATCGAGTGGACACAGAAATGTGAAGAAAGCTCCCAATAATTGAAGAAGCTTCTTACAAGTGCACCAATTTTGAAAACTGGAAATATGGAAAAGGATTTTGTGGTGTGTACCAATGCATTTTAAAATTGAATTTGAGGAATTCTAATGCAATAGAGTCATGTAGTATGTTATGAGTCAACAAAGATAAAATAACATGAAAAAATTATGCTACCTAGATTTAGAGTTTTCTTCCATATTGCACACTTTGAAAATGTACTAACACTTTTTTATGGAAATAAAATTTGATCTTAGAAGTTATTATTGTGGTTTGAAATATTTGTTTGACCAGCCAGCACTAAATTCAAGGAAAACTAGATGGTTATAATTTTGTTGTAAGTTTGATTTTGAGATAAAAAACGCAAAGCGGAAATAAAATAAAGTGGTTGATGCACTCAATGGAAAAATGCATGCAAGGCATGTGGAATCCATTAAAATTTTCCTATCACATTTGAGGAAAAATATTGTTGATTGTATTGTACATCAGGTTGTACTGCAACCGGGTTTGGAATTTCTTCAATAGTTATGCTCGAATATAGATTTGAATATCACAAAAGAGGCTACTGTTAGAATGAAACTGATAAGGAGGGTTGTACATATAGAATCATATCTGTGGAACGTTAGGTAAGTAAGGAAATCCTTTAACCAAGGTAGGGAAATATGAAATATAGGGAGCTATGAATCCTAATATATCACCCTAGGAACCTTTAAGATATGCATGCAAATCTTGACAGGGTTTAAATATGAAATATGAGGTGCTTAGGGGAAAATATCAGCCATGAAAAAAAATATAAAATAAGTGTAATATTTGAAAAGGGATTCCTAAGTATCCCACAAAGCCTCACAACTAAAATAAGTGTAGCTCACAAGTTCCTTAATCATAACTGACTCTTAGAAGAGGGGGAAATTGTAACAGAAAATACATTCAATTGAAAAAGTATGTTTTAACTTCCCATTTATATGCATTTTAGTTTTTATAGGAAAATTACATGGGCGAGTAAATTTAAAATTTGTGGAAATCTTGGAATATAGATGAATACTTGACATACTATCTCAAAATTTCATTGAAGCATGCATAAAACACTAATAATTCAACAACCAGCGGAAATATCACATTGGTCGTACTTTCTAAAACAATAACCCTTCACACATCCAGAATAAATACATCTTTAATTCAAAAACCCTAGGGGCAGGATATCCTAAGTCATAGGTATTTTCAAACCATAATATCTCATTGATTGAAACAAAAACACTTACAATTTAAAAACCCCAATGGTAGTCTCTCCTCAATCTTAGGTATTATCAAATAACAAAGTTTCTATCTTTCTTATAAAACATTGAATACAAAAGGGGGGATTAATTCATATGTTCCTCAGTATTATTGTATTTTAGATCAACAATAACATTTAAGTGATCCAATGCTATTAAGAATGAGGGAATAAAGGAAGAGAATAGGCTAATAGATATAGGCGACTTCCTTCAATTCTAAAAATTATGAAAAAATGATGAACCTCTATTTCCGCCTCTTTGGGATCAAGTTTTGTATGTTCTCTAATGTGGACTATGTACTCTAAGGATGGACACGTGACCTTGCCACATTTTTGGAATTATCATATTCTTATGCTACTGTAGTAATTGATTTTATGGAAATATCACCCCCCATTATGCATTGTCCACTGACTTTAATTTACCCTGCGTCTCTCATTATCTGGTCATTTGAAGAATAAAATTTATTATGGTACTAAACAACATAGGTGTACCTTGATAGGTACTAAACAACATTGGTGAGTGAATTTTCCCACTATGAAACTGGTGTGGATTACCGTATGTTGTATTGCTTGAAGACTGTTGCAAGAAGGGATAAACATTTCTTTGACATTGCATAATAAGAAGAATTCTCACTAGAAGCTACCAGTTCCTCATCATATTCATCCAAGATTGCAAATGATTACTTTCTTAGGACCCCTTAAAAGTAACAAATGTAGAATATAGGACTAGAGAGGGATACGTGGTAGGAGCCTCATATGCCACATTCACCGGAGAAAGACTGTGTTTCCTCGCAAAATTCACTAAAAGTGAACTTTGAATATATAGGCACTATGTTAACTTCAAAAAATTCACTAAGAGCGAGTAGTGGTTCGGAGAAATCAATGATTTGCTTGACATGGAAGCAACTGAAAACAATCATGTGAAGTGACCACCTCTCATAGAATAATAAGGTGAAAGCCCTTCGAAATGGAGGAATTTTCTACATTAATATTATATAAATATGATATGATACAACATCCTTTGATATGGATAATAAAAGATACTAATACTACTCCAAATCGTCATGTGCTATACAACTAAGGGTAGCATTGAGGTTGGTGCTCGCATGCTATAGATTACTTGTGAAATGATGGACTGAGATTTGACAGATGAGTGAGTATTTTCAAAGAGACATATCATGTGTGAGATATTATGATGAGGGAGGTGCTAAAGTTGTAACATCATGATTCATTCTCCAATCCAATCTTGTGCACTAGGATTTGGCCTGGTGTGTCGAAGTAGTGCCTTAGGGAGATTGAGTTGGACTCGGGAAATTTTGAGTAGATTCTTGAATTGGACTCAAGAATGACTAATCCTCATGTGTTGAGGAATGTAATTTGTATTTCAAAGTGATGATGTTGTAAAATGTTTTTTGTCAAGGCTAAGGTCTTTTGTTTCAAACCGGATCCTCATATGTTGAGATGGTACCTCATATATTGACTTAATGTTTTGCATGTCGGCATGAATGATGTGTGATGTACTACTAGACATGGTATTAGAGATGGATAATATATTAAGTATCCTTTAGATACTGGCAATCGATAGTGTGAATTAATTTAGCAATATCACCACTTGGAACAAAAGTAAAACAAGATTGTCAAATCATTGGTAAAATCTTCTTATTATAATTGATATGATATATAAGTTAAAGTTTACTCAAGTGGACCATGTAGATAAGTCAATAGATAAAGATATTATGTATTAGGAATAGAGAGAACTCAAATTTCTCACTTAAATTATGATAAAGACTTTAGTTAAATAAGGAATAACTTGAACTGTTAAACTTTAATGATATTAACAAAGAAGACATCAGTTAAATAAATGAGAACTTGAATTGATCACTTCAATGATGTAATCAAGAAGAAGTTCAGTTAAAAGAGTTAACTAAGTGATACTAAAGAATATATAGTTAACTAAAGTGTTTTGCATGACAACACTTTAGTTAAAATAAAAGTTGACACTTAATTTGTGACACATAAGTTACGACACTTGAGTTAAACAAAAAGACAACACTTAAGCTATGAAACTTGAGTTAGCATCCTAACTAATTGGTGTAGCATCCAGTTGGAAGGAAATTTCATCATGAAGCCAATACACAAATATATTAGCCATGATTAAGATGTAATGAACAATTGTCATATAGTATTTTGATGATATTGAAGTGTGAATTGAAGGCTACTGTGTGCATGTGTGCATAAACTATGAATTGTTTATTGCAAAAAATGTAAATTGATTTTGTGTTAGGCATATAGTTAAGTTATTCTTGATCTATATTATCTCTTGCTCTGTGATTGCACCATATTTTCTTGGAATTTCCCTATGGTTATGCACCAAGGGTTATTGATGTAATATTCTCATTGTCAATACATTCTCTACAATCTATCATTATACTAAGGGAGATTTGTTGGGGTTTTCTCCCTCGTTTTTTAGAGGGTTTCCCAAAGGAAAATTCTATGTCTCATGTGTGAATGCTTATGCTTATGATTGTTCATTGATTTCAAGTACTACATTATTTTTGCAATTAAGATAAAAGATAAAAAAGTTCAACATGGTATCAGAGCTCAGGGCATGAATGAGATACGTTTTGTAGTCAAGGTTGAGCCTACATTGATCCTGAGAGGTAGAAGTTCAGTACAATACTTGAACAATAATTTCCTTGATCGCATTAAGACAACAAGACCGACTTGAAGGAACTTCTAACTTCAAAAAATAGAAGGCCAAGATTCTGAAAATCCTGGAATACCATGAAATGGATGGATACATATCTATTGTTGTTGAAAATTCTACTACTAATTTTGGGTGCACTACTTTCAAGAAGAATCAAGCCAAATCAAAGAGAATCATTTATGGTTTTTTGAAAGACAATTTGACGTCGGTGATTACTCCGTTGAATACTGCAAAGGAGTGCTTCAACACTTTGACTAATATTTATGATAAGAAGGCTCCAAGTCAAAATATATCCTTGAATAACAAGCTTCACAATATAAATATGGAGGAGGGTGAATCTGTGGCTTGCTTCTTCATCTCTCAAGTAAGAGATCAACTCATGAGCATTGGAGTAATTCTCAATCATGATGATCTCATTCATACTACTATTGATGGTATTCCATATTCATGAGATACATTATTGGCCACTATAAATGGTTTAGAAGTGCAGCCAAACTTTTAAATGATATGGCATGATTTCCTACAAGAAGAAGGGAGAATTCAAAGAAGATAACCTTTCTCTTACGACAAGGATGAAGAGAGGAAAGAAATCATTTTCTTAGAAGAAGTTTCCTCATCAAAAATAAAAATAAAAAAACAAGAACTTTGTAAATCTAAATTCAAATGCTTCAACTGCAATAAGAATGGCCACTTTGTGAGATACTGTTGGGAAAATAAAAGTGGAAAGTTTAAGGTTATATTTCATGCTTCTACTGCTATAAAATAGGAACATACAAGGAGAATTATTTTGATGATCTAGAGACAAAGAAGGAGTACTATCTTGTCCCAACTCTATCTGGATCCGTTAGCACTAGTGTTTAGACATGGTTGGTGGATAGTGGCACATCCAAACACAAGACTATATATAGGAGAACTATCACATATCTGAGGGAAAATAATTTCACTTGTCAGGTGGATCTTGGAGATAATACTACCTATTTGATCGAAGGAGTTGGATACACTTATTTTCAGTTGAATTAATCTAGAGATGTATTCCACACTTCTTTTTAGTTGAATTAATCTAGAGATGTATTCCATTTTGATGATATTTTGTATGTTCTTAGTTTGAAGAAGAACCTGCTATCAATTTTGGTTCTAGAAGATAAAGGTTTCATAATAATATTTATGGACAATCAAGTGCTCTTGTGTCCTAAGAATTTAGACTTGAATTTTGAATTTGTGATTGGAGTTGGAGAGGGAGGTATCTACAAGGTTCTTGGAAAGTTCATTAAAGCCATGATTCATAACACAACCAATGCTTGTGAAATGTGGCATAGGAAGCTTGGTATTCTCCATTTCAAAGTGCTTCCTAGTTTGTAGAATATGGTAAAATTTATGCATGTATTTCAATCTAAGCATGATAGTGTTTGTAGACGTTGTGGTATTGGTAAGAACATTAAGAAGTGTTTTCCAAGTAGTACAAAAAGATATAAATAGGTCATATTCTTGATATATTTATACCTATGTGGTATTATGTCAACACCATCCTTGAGTGGTTATCTATACTATGTGATTTTCATTGATGACTTCTCTCACAAGCCATGGATTTATTTTCTCAAGGAAAAGAGTGAAACTTTTAGCAAGTTTCAAGAGTTTAAATAATTAGTTTAGAAATAACTGTAAAGAATATTCATGTTTTGAAATCAATTGATCATGGAGGAGGGTTTAATTCTCATGATTTTAATGACTTATGTCAAGAGGCAAGAATAAAAAGACAGTTGATCGTACCTTACAAACCCTGGCAGAATGGAGTTGCTGAAAGGAAGAACATGACAATTTGTGAGGCTGGTAAATCTATGATGTGTGATAAATATCTTCCCACCTCCTTATTGGAAAAATCCTCCAACACTATTATTTATATTCATAACATAATCCCAGATGCTATCCTGGTAGAGAAGACTCCTAAAGAAGTTTTCACTGGTGAAAAACCAGATGTTGGACACTCGAGTATATTTAGTTTTCCTATCTACATTCATGTGCCAAAATAAAAGAGGAAAAATTCAAATCCATATATAAATAAAGGTACATTTTTTGGGTATAAAAATTTTTGGAAATTGAACCCAAGAGATAGAACAATTACACTCACAAAATTGCTAATCAAACATGCAAAATTAACATCAAAGGAGACTGAAATTGGAGCATAACACTAATCTGTATTGAATAAGTGTAAAATAGAAAAACTTGTGAAGTAATAGGCTACTGTAATATATAATTACATGATATATTCGAATGCATAAGGATGCCATTCGAAAAGGTCAAAAAGTAGGCTTACTAAATTTAGTCAAATCCCCCATAGGTAGATAAAGCAGTTTCCAAATCCACAAAGATGCTCACGAATTGGCTAAGTCAAGTAGGAAAGATAATGAGGGATGGAAAGAAAACTCATACATTATTTTATTAGGAGAAAAGGAGGGAGGATGATGTGGGAAAAAAATAATTCAACTACACCTAGTCTAGCTTTTCCTTTTGCCTTAATTCTCAATAAAACAGGCAGCTTTTTAGAAAAAGTAGATATGTGCTTTGGAGGATTTGGAATAAAGAATACATGCTAAAATGGGTTTCCAATAAGTTTCCCAAGTGCTCCATGACTCATTTTTGGCATGTGTTGACTTCTAGGACATGTAGAAGGAAACTAGCATAGAGTGGAATCTAGGAGACTAGGTAATAAGACAAAAATGATTTAATTAATGTATAAGGTAGGTAACTATGGGTTGATTATTATAACACCCCCCCCCCTTACGCATGAATTTATGAGTAAATATCAGAATACTATAGGGCCTAGAAACAAGGTTTAGTCACCCTTTACATACTGCTTGTCTATACAACCAAGGAAAGAGGCAAAAACCTAGTGGGAAAATTCTCCCTTAAACATGGACAGGAAAAACAAAATTTGGAAATCTTGTCATCAATCATGCTTCACAGCATGATCATAAATCCCTAGCAGTGATTTGAGATTTATGAATGTCTTCTCACAAAAAAATTTGGTGAAGATGTCTGCTACTTGTTATGAAGATGCATAGAAGAGTAGATGAATGGTGCCATCATGCACAAGCTGTCTGATGCAGTGCATGTGGATCTCAATGTGCTTGGTTCACTATCTCTGAACTGGATCATTACAGATTCAAATGATGATCTGATTACCACAGTAGATAATAGTTGAAAACTCAGATTCAAAGCCACATTCTCCAAGTATTCCCTGCAACCACAAACATTGAGTTGTTGCATTTACAACTCCTCTATACTCTGATTTTGTAGATGAGAGTGATATGGCACTCTGCTTCTTGCTTGACTAGATTATTGGTCCTTCTTCAAGCATGAACACATATCTTGATTTTGACTTTTGATCTGTGTTGTCACCTGCCCAATCACTATCAGTAAACCCAATCAAATCAAGATCAGATTTTGCTTTGTAGAAGATCCCATGAGTTCTTGTTCCTGGAACAAAGTTTAGGATCCCTTTTCCTACCCTCTAGTGGATCTCATGAGGTTGATCCATGCATATTGAAGCCACACTAACTACATAATATATATCAGGTTGAGTGTGTATAATATAAATCAAACACCCAATCAACTTCCTATATAGTGTATTATTTACCATAGGAGAAGAACCTGCTTCTTCAAGCTTAACTCCTGAAAGGAAGGGAGTCTTGCTTGGATTGAAATTTTTCATGTTGAAATTTTTCATCAAATATAAGGCATACTTGGACTGATGCACTTTTATTCCATTTTGGTATTGAGCAATTTCGAGACCCAAAAATTGGCTCAACAACCCCAAATCTGTCATAGAAAATACATGGTTCATTGCATCCTTCAAGGAGGAAATCTCTATCTTTGAACTTCCTGTAATAAGAAGGTCATCCACATCCAATACAATAATCATCAAAGAGCCATGAATAATCTTCAAATATACATTAGGATATAATTGCATCGAACAAAACTCAATGACAGCAGAAAGCCATCAACCTTGGCATACCAAGCCCTGGGGCCTTGCTTGAGCCCATACAATTATTTCTTTAACCTGCACCCTAAATATGGATTAGAAACAAAACCTTTAGGTTTCTGAATGTAAATATATTTAGTGAAATATCCATTTATGAAATCACACTTCACATCCATGTGATGTACCTCCCACTGCTTCGAAGCTGCAATAGCTAAACCTAGCCTTATGGAGTCCATCTTTGCCACTGGTGCAAAGGTTTTATTGTATTCGATACCATGTACTTGTGAGTAGCCCTTGGATACCAATATTTCCTTATATTTCAAATTTTAACCATCAGCATCAAACTTAGTCTTGAAAACCCACTTACATTGAACTAGCTTCCTCCTTGGGGGAATATCAACCAGTTCCCAAGTGTTGTTCTTCTGGAGCGAGCTGAACTATTCTTTCATGGATGTTTACCATATTAGATCATGTGATACATATTCATATGTCTATGGATATAATTCAACCATTATAAATCACTTCTCAGTAAATAAAGGATCTTTCATACAAAGGGCACTCTCAAACTGAGATCTAGTCCTCCTAGTGTCACTAGGATTTCCAGCTAGTTCCCCAGCTGCATGAATGGTATTTGCTTCCCATTTTTATCTTGTAGGAATATCAGGATCTGAAATTAAATCATAATTTTCAGAAATATAAGAATCAGCAAACTCATTAGTCTCTCCACTTGCAATCAATGGATCTGGTGGTGAAGAAGACTCTCCAACTTCAACTACTACTAAAGGCTCTTGTTGGAACTGAACACTTCTTTCAATGAAATATTTGTTAGTGATAAAGTTGATCAAATTGTACACTTTTGAATCTTCAGAATACCCAACAAATAGTCAATATTGGCTTTGGGGATGCAAAGCTTTTCTCTTTTCAATTGGAATTCTAGCCCAAGCCTTTGAGCCAAAAATCTTGAAATGGGTCACATCTGGCTTGTGCCCCCTCCAAGATTTGAAAGGAGTCATACCATCAAGTTACTTATAAGGCACCCTATTCTGGATGTAGGATGCATATTTTATAACCTCGGGCCAAAACTTTGGTGGTAAAGTCTTAGCCTCCATCATGCAGGTTGCCATCTCCGTCAGTGAACTGTTCTTTTTCTCAGCAACACCATTTTGATATGGTGTGTAAGGGATTGAATGCTGCATCTAAATACCTACATATTTACAATACTAAATGAAATCAGACTTGACATACTCACCACCATTTTCATATCTGAAGATCTTGAGTTTCCTCCCATACTAGTTTTCAAGCAAGGCTTTAAAGACTTTGAAGAAGTAAAAAAATTTAGACTTATGCTTTAGGAAGTAAACCCAAAAATAATTGGAAAAATAATATATGAAGTTCAATGCATATTTTGATTGAATCATGTACATATGAGGAAATGGAACAGAAATGTCACTGTGGATCAACTCAAGAGGTGAAGAGGTTCTCTCATGACTAGCTCTCTCAAATTTGTGCTCTAGGTGTTTTCCTAGGATACAACCTTGACAGACTCCCTTGGAAAACTTGATCTTTGGAAACCCTATGACCATATATTTTTCACTCAAATAAGAAATATACTTATAGTTAATATGGCCAAATATTTCATGCCAAATATTGCTTTCCTCATTAGCATGAACCAGAAAAGAAGAGGGGTTTGAGTAGGGTATAAAATGGGAAAACATGTATACCTTCGAAGTGTGATGAACAACACCTTTTTCTATGACTTTACCATTCAAAATCTCAGTGATTTCAACATCAACAGGGGAGAATATGACCTTCTTTGGAGACCCAGTGTGATTCATATGATACCCTAACAAGAGATTAGAAGAAATACCTAGAACATACAACACATTATTGAACTTACCATGGTCAAGATCAATCCTTCCTTTCCCCAAACTGTCAGTGAGAGAGTCATCTCCCAAAACTATTAGTGGACCTTTCAACATGTCAAGAGAGGAGAATGCCTCTTTTGTCAAAACCATATGTCTAGAAGCTCCAGAGACTATGATGAAGCTAGGTGAACTTGATGTGCCAGCAACCAAGGCATGTACTCTCTCTTTGTCCTCTGAATTTGATCCTCCTTCCCTCTTCTTTGAGAAATCAGGAAGGGATATGTTATTCTTCTCTAGGATTTGGGTCAACATGTCAATTTTCTTCTTCATACAAGAGCTCTCAGGATGATATCCCTTGCTACAGTATGCGCACTAGCTCATTTCTCCTTTCTTCTTCTTCTTCTGGAAGTTCTTCTTGGAACCTTAAGGCTCCTCTTGAGACTTGTTCTTGTCTCTCTTTTTCTCAAGTGGATTTTTAGATTTTTTCTTGCTTTTTGAATCCACCCTTGAATCTCCAGCAACCAAATATTGGTCTTCGAAAGGTTTGATGGTGCCCATCATCACCAACTTATCTTGTTCATGTGTGAAAGATTCTGTGAACTCTGCAAGCTTAGGCATCTTCCAGGCTCGAGCTATCAACTTGGTGGCATGGAAGGTCGAAAAAAACACTGAATAGTCAAGGCCAAGCTTCAAGAATATGGCCAAAAATAGTTGATCTTCCTTCTTTTCGATCACACGCTGTTTTAGCTGCAAAACAAGGGCTTTAACCTTGGAAAAATAGAGTTGCAAGGATTCGAAGCTATTGGGACTCAAGGAGATCAGCTCATTCTTGATTTGATGTCCTCTCATCTCATCTATCTTACCAAAAATATCTACAATATTATCCCACACTTCATTCAGTGATGTCAATCCATCAATATGGAAGAGGAGGTCTCTTGAAATGCTTAGACACAAAAGACCATAGGCCTCATCCCTCCTATTGTGCTATTTGATTTTCTCTGCATCTGCATTGGGATCTACCTCAGTTTCCATAGTAACCCTGTAGAGACCTTTCTCTCCCAAAAATATCTCCACCTCATCTTTCCACTCAAATAAATTGAATGGAGTCAAGATGATCTTATGATATTGGTCCATAGCTCAGAAGCTGTGCCCTTTAGTCAGGAGAATATGCTCCCAGTCAAGATGTCAAACCTGCAATATAGATATGGAATGAGAGAAATATATCTACAAAGGCTCAGATACCATGTGGAAATTGAACCCAAGTGATAGAACAATTACACTCACAAAATTGCTAATAAAACATGCAAAATTAACATCAAAGGAGACTGAACTTGGAGCATAACACTAATCTGTATTGAATAAGTGTACAATAGCCAACCTTGTGAAGTAATTGGTTTCTGCAATATATAATTACATGATGGATTTGAATGCATAAGGATGCCATTCGAAAAGGTCAAAAAGTAGGCTTACTAAATCTAGTCAAATCCCCCATAGGTGCATAAAGCAGTTTCCAAATCCACCAAGATGCTCACGAATTGGATAAGTCAAGTAAAAAAGCTAATGAGGGATGTAAAGACAACTCATACATTCTTTTATTAGGAGAAAATGAGGGAGGATGATTTGGGAAAAAAACCAAGTCAACTACACCTAGTCTAGCTTTTCCTTTTGCCTTAATTCTCAATAAAACAGACAACTTTTTAGAAAAAGTAGATATGCACTTTGGAGGATCTGGAATAAAGTAGAAATGATAAAATGGGTTCCTAGGAAGTTTCCCAAGCACTCCATGACTCATTTTTGGCATGTGTTGACTTCTAGGACATGTAGCCTGGCAACTAGCATAGAGTGGAATCTAGGAGACTAGGTAATAAGACAAAAATGATTTAATTAATGTCTAAGGTAGGTAACTATGGGTTGATTATTATAACAAAAATCCTCCAAATATTATAGAATATATGTTCCAAGAAAAAGACACATTGAATTCAATAGAGATGCAACATTTCATGAAGAGGATTCACTCAATCACTCGAAATAACTTCAATGTGATTTAGATATGGAGGAGCATGAGACCCGCATGATCGAGGATCCAAGTTCGGATTCTCCTCTTTCATATGCTGAGAGAGATTCTCCTCTTTCATATGCCAATAGGGAGAATCCAAAAGAGTCCTTAAATTTTCTTAATATTTAAGAGCTAGTAGAACTAGTAGAAAGATCTATTGATAAACCTCCTGCTAAGAAAAGATATGCATGGTTCCAACACATTCTACAAGAAGTTGAAAAGAATGGATTACCATCAAGCACATCCAAAGAGATAATGAGACCTAAAACATATTCAATATATGTAGCATAGATGACTCACATCAATGATTCAAAACCTTCCACCTATGATGAAGCTTCTAAGAAGAAAGTATGGAAACATGCCATGGTGGAAGAATACAAATCCATTATGAAGAATGATGTTTGGGAAGTGATTCCTAAACCTGAAGGGAAGTCTATAGTAATTTCCAGGTGTCTTTATAAAATCAAATATGCAGCCAATGGAAATATTGAAAATTATAAATAAATATTTGTATCTCTTGGTTTAACATAGAAATAAGGTATACATTATGATGAGGCATTCACTCATGTGGCCATGTACACCTCTATTCAAGCCATGAATTACCTTTTTCAAGTTATAGGATGGAAGCTTCACCTAATGGATGTGAACCCTACCTTTCTCAATGGTTAATTTAATGAATAATTATACATACAACAACCTAAGGGGTTTGTAGTTCATGGGAAAGAGTCCCATGTATGTAAACATAAGAAATCCATGTATGGGATTAATAAATTACCAAGGGATTGGTATTCAAGGATTGATAACTATATTTAGAGCTTGGGCTTCACCAAGAGTGAAGTTGAATCTAATATGTACTTCAAGGTTGTGATGAACCAACCATTGATCTTTTTTCTCTATGTGGATTGCTTGTTCCGTACTAGAGAGGAACAACAGAGGGAGCTCTATTCTAAGTTCAAAATGAAATACTTGGGTCTTTTGCAATATTTTCTTGGTCTTGAAGTTTCAGAAAGGAAATAAGAGATTTTCCTTTCACAAGGAAAGTAAACAGTTGATTTGTTGTGCAAGTTTGGTATGATGGATTGTAAAGTCATGTCTACACCTATGGTTTCTAATTTGAGGAAAATACATGAGTGAGATTCTAGATCAGATCTATTGGATCCTACTATGTAAAGAAAACTCATTGGTTCCTTGATGTATTTGATACATCATAGACCTAACATATGTTATGCATTAGAGGAAATTGAAACTCAAAATGGGCCTTTTAACTTTTATTTAAATTACATGTCATCATTTGTTAGCCAATGAAATTGCTTTAAATTTGAAATACTGTATTGGTCTTAAACACCTTTTTAATATAAATTTGGGGATAGGTATCATTAAAAAACTACTTTTTTTGTTTGTATTTTCGACATATCTTCCCATGTTTTTACTGAAATTTCGATTGGGAGAGCTCGTTGGATGCGGAATTAAATTCCACATCCAACAAGTACACAGTTGACATACTTCTGATGGACCCTGCTACCCCAAAAACAAGAAATACTTGAAAAAATGTGATGATGTCATCATCACATTTTTCCAAGTATTTCTTGTTTTTGGGGTAATGGGGTCTATCAAAATTATGCCGAGTGGGTACTCGTTGGATGCAGAATTTAATTCCACATCCAACGAGCTCTCTCGATCAAAATTTGAATAAAAACACAGGGAGATATGTTGAAAATACAAACAAAAAGTATTTTTTTTCTTTTATTCCTCCAAAATTAATAAATATTATTTTATTAATTTTGTTTAGGAGGCCCATTTTGAGTTGAAATTTCCTCTAATGTAGTGAGTATCTTGAGTCAGTTCATGTCTCAGCCAAGACATAAAAATTGGGTTATTTCCAAGCATGTTATTAAATACCTTCAAGGTAATATTTATTATGGAATCAGATATGCCTCAATTGAGGAGTGATGCTACTTCGTTATGTTGAATTTGATTGGGGTGGTAGTATTGTGGAATGAAAGAGTGCACCTGGATTTTGTTTTAGCTTGTGATTAGCTATGATCTCTTGGTCTAGTAGGAAGCAGGGATTTGTAGCCTAGAGTACTACAGAAGCAAAGTATATTGCAGCTAGTACCACCTACAAAGAAGTTGTGTGGATTAGGAACACTAGTGCAAAATGAGAGATTAGTGACCAGGAGACCAAAAGTTTTGGTCACCACAATTTTTTTCAAGGGATAAATGACCAAAAATGATAAATTTAATTGGGCTAACTAAAAAATACCAAGATAAATGACCGCTTTTGGTCACGAGATAAAACTAAACTAAAAAAGACCAAGATAAATGACCAAATTTGGTCACGGGATATCTAGACTAAAAATGACCACATAACAATTGGTTATTTATTTGGTCATTTTTAGTTGTGGATCTTCGGCAATGGAAAATTACAATTTTGACAATGAATTTCTACATTTTACTAAATTCTAAGAGTGCACATGGATTCAAAGATCCCTAGAACCTAGTAATTTGTAAACCTCCTCATGTGTCACAACTCCATTGTTGACACCAAATTATCTATGACAATGTCCTAACGGTGAGCTATGACTTATATATTTGATAATGACTATACAAATATACCTATATACATTTGTTTTTAAATATTTTATATATAAATAATATTAATTATTAAACTATTTGTATTATAAACTTAAAAAGAAAATATTACTAAGTATTTTTTTCACTATATACTAATAATATATATAAGAAAAAATTTAATTTATATTATATTTATTATAATAATAATAATAATAAAACAAAATTTAAAAAACAAAACAAGTTAAAAAAAATAAAACTTTAATTCACGACACCACATTAGTGTAGTTTAACAATTTTAACTGGTCAACTATTTAACATGGAAAGGGCCGTCGCATATCCGACACTTAGCCACCACCTCAACTCCATATAAAACACCTTATATACCTCTATATTTATAAAAATAATTAAAAAATAAATATATATATTTAAAAATAAAATAAAATAAACATAAAGTAAATATACTCTACACTAACATTTACAAGGAACTTAACCCTGTAACCTCCTTACAACAAACAACCACTCAACCTAGAGACAACCTACATCCACCTTATACCTCAAAGCTTTGTTCTAGTTAATCCCTTTCGAATTAAGATAAATCTCTCGATATATGATATATATAGAGATATGAGAGTGGGTCGGTACTAGGTATTATCTCTCTATATATGATATACATAGAGATGTGAGAATGGGTAGCAATTACATCGTACTTTATATTTTTGGATTTTAAGTTTAGAAGGAAACACAGAATTAGTTCAGTTTTGCACAGGACAACCCCAAAGGTTGCAAGCAAAGCGGTCTTTCTTTCAGTAAAATTAAAGGCAAAAGCAATCAGGAATTTGGAGGCACGCAGGAGGCATGGCTTCTTCAGATCAGGGAAGAGGGAAGAGGAGCGATCGAAGAGGAATTGAATAAGTTGACGGTGGAGCAGGTGAAGCAAGTGAAGGAACAGGTGGATGGATAAGTGGGTGTTCTTCAAGACTCCCTCAACCGGATCAGGACTGCTGTTGTTCGTTATGAAATGGCTTCCAAGGCTCTCCACAATCTATCCGTACACCCTGCTGGTTTCTCCTACATATCCTGAGCATTTTTTTTATCTGTGCATTTATTACTATTTAAGATATCCCCTTACACCCGTTTTTGATCCAATGCTTTACTCCCACTTCTACTCGAGGAATTCAAAGGGTTCCCACTTTCTCGAATGCTAAATGAGGATTATATATACAATTTATTTCTGATATTTAAATATTGAAGTTCGGTAACTCCTTTTTGTTGCAGGAAAACAGATGTTGGTCCCTCTGACAGCATCGTTGTATGTTCTTGGGACTCTAATTGATGCTCACAAAGTCCTCATTGACATAGGCACTGGATATTATGTGGAGGTACTAACACTTATTCCTCTCTTTACCCTCTTTTTGGGGTTTGTTTTTATTTCTTGCCTTTGGTCCTTTTTTGTGTTGGTTACATTTTACTTGATATGCCACTGGTCCCAATCTTCTTATTCTAAGCTTCCTCAAATTTGAAGGGAGACTATAAATGATGGAGGCAATTGTAGTAGTAATCTATAGTCAAAAGAAGTTCAGTATATAAAGGGGAAGTATCAGAGGCTGCTTTCGGTGGTAATGAAATCAAAGTGCGATGTTCCAATTTTAGTTATCGATTATGGTTGATTAATGGTAACCTTTGTCACGGAACGGTCTATGAAACTGTATTGGCTAATCAATCCCAATGGATACATAATGCCATTTACATGGAAGATGAACTTGGGCGTATCTTTTTTCTTGTGCTTTTTGTTAACTGAAAAAAAATACCCACATACGTCAACTGGGATTGCTTTTGCTTGTGCTTGTGTTTGTTGTCGGGATCAGTTGCGAGTCTTGAGTGAATTTGGTGGAATAGAACCCCCCCTACCCATGGCTACCTAGCCAAAGGTCTTCAAGTTGAGTGTTACACCGGATTGATATAGAACAGGTCCCAATAGTCGTTGTATTGTGATAAGAGGAAGCTAATCCTCCCGATGGTGGTCGTTTTGTGATAAGAGGAAGCTAATCCTACCTGTGGAATGGATTGGTAAGGAACAGGTCACGTTGGTGGTTGTATTGTGATAAGAGGAAACTAAGCGAAAAATAAATTACCCACACACGACATCAAAATCTTCCTGACTTTGGCAGATATAGGAAAAATCACACACTGCATTAATCAAAGGGACATCCTCGTAGTTAATATCCTGAACCACTAGTCTGCTGGAGCTACATATACAAACAAGTAACTGTAAATACACAACAAAACAAACTTCTAAAGCAGGTCCAAGCCCAAAGTACAGAACTAAAGTGAGTCAATACGAATGTAAACCTTCAATGGAAAAAATCAATCATGAGATAAAAACAGAATCATTTAAAGGATCCACGAGAGCCCAAGTCTCTTTACAACTGGTAGAGTTCTATTCGCCACCCTGCCGCAATGATTCCAACAATGCTTTTACCGTAACTGCCTCCTTTGCTTGGATTTTCTCCTCATCTGGAAGATGTGGGCCACCCTGCTATTTTCTGTTCAAGCTCTGGCCTTGCCATTGTGGATTGTCTGCTGGTAGATCTGACCCCATTTTGGTCATCCTGGGGGGCTCATTATTATTGGATTGCTTGCTCCCAGATCATCCTCCCTGTTAGATCTGTACAATTCTCTGCTTCTTCTAGGCTGTTGGCTGTAAAGGAGTTTTTTGGCTGGTATTTGGTAGTACCTGGAGCAGATCCCCATCACTCCAAAAGCTCAATCAAATGGTTCAACAGATTGGTTCAACTTTGTTCGCCTATGAACATATCTGAACAAAACAGAAGTGAATTGCATTTTTTTAAAATAAAAATTGAGATCTAAGTGGAAGACCCATCATAAATCATAGAATTATGGTGTTTCCAAATGCAAAACTGAATCTCCACTATTAGCAGTTGTCAGGCATGTGTGAAAGGTACACTAGGATGCTGGTGTCTTTTAATAGGACTGCTGTCCAATGTAAGTGTGAGTAAAGGATGCTTTTGGATGAGGTACTGATCCATGCTCAGGATGACTTGGCTCAGGTGCAGAACCAACATAAGTGCAACAGTGTTTCCTTCTTTTGACAAAGGGTACACTAGGGATACCTATAGGTTTTTGGTGTATTTTAATAGATCATCCTCCCTGTTAGTTCTGTACAATTTTTTTTTAGGCTATTGGCTGTAAAGGGGGTTTTTGGTTGGTATTTGGAAGTCTGGGCAGATCTCCATTACTCCAAAAGCTCAATCAAATGGTTCAGTCCGGTTCAACTTTGTTCGCCTATGCACATATCTGAACAAAACAGAAGTGAACTACATTTTTTTAAAATAAAAATTGAGATCTAAGTGGGGAGACCCATCATAAATCAGAGAATTATGGTGTTTCCAAATGCAAAACTGAATCTCCACTATTAGCAATTGTCAGCCACATGTGAAAGGTATACTAGGATGCTGGTGTCTTTTAATAGGACTGCTGTCCAATGTAAGTGCGAGTAAAGGATGGTTTTGGCTTGAGGTACTGATCCATGCCCAGGCTGACTTGGCTCAGGGGCAGAACCAACATAAGTGCAGCAGTGTTTCCTTCTTTTGACAAAGGGTGCACTAGGGATACCTATAGGTTTTCGTGTCTTTTAATAGTGTTGCTGTCCAACTTAAGTGTGAATAAAGGATGGATTTGGTTTAGTTACTGATCCAAGCCCAGGTTGACTTGGCTCAGGGGTAGAATTAAAATAAGTGCAACGGTGTTTCGTTCATTTGACAAAGGGTACACTAGGGATACCTATCCCCATTTGATAAGTGCACAAGTGGAAATACAGAGACCAAAGAGAGAAAATGGAAGAAAACACAGAAGAATCACTATCTCGGGAAAGATTCTCCTTTCATTTCTTGACATTTCCTTCCTCTTGAATGACAAACACCCATTTCCCCTTTTCCATCTCTTCCAGGAGTTTAAGCATGTTGAGGTTACCTGAACCAACAACCTCTGTTGATAAATTTTGGTCCTTTAATGCAAAATCATTAACTCTTTTGAAAAGCTCTTGTTTTTCATGTTGTGTCTTTTAGGTGCCTTGTCACAATCTTTCACAATTTGCTAATATACATGACAATAACTATGCTTGAAATATGCCTTTTCAGAGTCTAGTTTTGGGAAGTGTTGTCTCAAAAGTTCAGGGAAATAGCTTTTGGTAATCACTTTTTCCAAGTCGAGAAATCCTAGCACAGGCTGTTGAATCCATTCTCCTTGTATCTTTTAAGGCTAGCAGGAAGTGCCTATCTTATCCCTAATCTTCTTCATAT
>LPNX011126220.1:0-39986 GCA_001517045.1 Pseudotsuga menziesii | reverse complement strand
TTGCACCCTCATGTGTGGGGTCTTTGACATCCTGAACAAATTGAAGATTTTAAGGGTATTGGACCATGGGATTGCAAATAAACCCATCATGGGGAGATAGACCNAAGAAGACTTTGAAATTCTTGTAGTTGATGGTATGGTCTTTTGCACCCTCATGTGTGGGGTCTTTGACATCCTGAACAAATTGAAGATTTTAAGGGTATTGGACCATGGTATTGCAAATAAACCCATCATGGGGAGATAGACCTTGTCGTTCCATTTCCAACGATAGGTGGCATGTCACGTGGCTCTTTACGGTTGAAGAGATATGAATCTTTGAAGTTGGGGTACCCCACCTTTTTGGGTGAGCCGACTAAACAAAATAGAATTTAATTATTTGTAATTTTGAATTGCATGTCGGCTCAAGGTAATATTTTTTTATCTACAACCCATATAAATAGAATATCAAGCATTTCATTTTTTCATCACCACTTCTCTTAGGAATTTCGCACATTTTGGAGAAAAGTGCGAAATTGTGTGACAAAAATATTTTTGGGCATCTTCACTAAAATAGGCATAACTTTCTCATACGAAATCGGAATTACAAAATTTTTGGCTCATTGGAAAGCTTGTTACGAGGTCTATGTGATGACTAGATATAGAGTTTCTTTTGGGTTTTCTAATTTTTCTCCACCTTGTTATCTCCAATAAGGTATGGTTCATGCTTCATGGTTTCTCTTGTAATGGCACATGTCTCTCATGGATAGAGTTCATCTTTGATCTTAGTATGTGAGGCTATATATTGGTATATCTCTTTAAAGTCATTCAATATGTTATGGAAGCTATGGTGATGGTTTTCTTGGCATATACCTTGATGTGATATTGATATAGATCTTGATGACTATCTTGGATAGATCTTGGTGGTTATCTTGATTGTTGTATAAGAGTAGTATTGAATGAGAAGTTGACATGTAAGTATTAGATATTGTGAGTTATTTATTTGATCAACCTAAACGTTTTCTTTGAAAACTAGTTTTACAAGTGTTGATCATTGTGTCTTTGACCTAAGTGGAGTTGGATTGTTAATGACAACCTTTGACAGTGTTGTAAGTGATTATTTGCTTGATATTTGTTTGATTTGTTGACTTGATTTGAGTAGAGTGGAAAATCCTTTTGTGTCTAAGAGTTTATGATATTGATTGAGTTTGACATAGTTGGTTAAGTCTTTTATCTTATTGGTTGAGGTTATTTGGTTGAAGTATATCATGTTTAATTGTCAAGTATTTCTTGACTATGATTGAGGTTGGTTATGGTGTCATTGAGTTGAGTGTGTTTGGAAAAAGTTTGGTTGACAGTATGTGAAGTCTCTTGGTTGCTCAAATGTGTCTTTTACTTGATGAACTAGGCCAAGTAAGAAGGGTTGGTTGACTGTCAAAGCACTTGATTAGGTTAACACTTATATATGATTGATTTGGCACAGGTACACAAGCATCTTGGTACAATTGAGAAATATTGGCACAAGTTGCCTTATGTGCAGTTGGTTTGACTCAGATTGGATGAGTTGTATGAGCAGTTGGTTTGACCCAGGTGGACTGAGTTTGGTGTACAGACTCATATTGACTGAATTGATTGATGTGAGAAACAGATTGATTGGTACAGGTTGATTGTACATGTTGATGAGTATTGTGATACAGTGGACAGTGATCGGTTGATGAGTAGTGATCAGATAATGAGCAGTGGCTAGTAGTGGCAGTTGTTGTGCAGTGTGGTGTAGCACAAGTGTTGATTAACAGATCCGCAGGATTAGTGCGGTTGTGGTTCAGCTATTTTTATCTTCTTATCAGGGTGGTAGGACGTGGCAAGGAAAGGAGGTCGTAGCCTCCTTCCAGTAGAAGCCAGAAAACTAGGGAGTGGCAACTTCCTTCAGGTCGTAGCTTGTAAATCAGGGGGTCGTAGCCTCCTTTCAGTTGAAGCTAGAAAATTGAAGTCTTTGTAATAAGGGGGTTGTTGCTTCCTTCCAGTTATTTCTGGAAAACTATTTTAAAAAGGCTTCTGTGGTTTCCCCCCCAGGACTTGGGTTTCCACGTAAAAATATTGTGTACTGTGTTGTTATGTTTTCTATGTGATGATGATGATATGATGATGATAACAATGGTGCTGATGATATAATGATAATGTGAAAATGCATAATATTGAATAAGTTGTTGATTATAAAAGTTGAAAAAGTAATAAAGACTGCACACACAGATTCACCACCCCCTCTCTATGTTCCTGGTGTATCCAACAATTGGTATCAGAGCGGGTCCTTCACAGAAAGCCTTATCAGCTTGAAGGAGATATTTAACACACCATGGGGTTCTCGGTGAATGGTGTACCATTTTCATGTGAGTCAAATTATTACTTGATCTGGAAAATGAGAATGCAGGCTTATCTTGAGGCAATTGTTGTATGGAAGTCAGTTGTTACTGGATATACAGCTCCAAATAAAATGAAAACATCAGCTCAAAAAGAAGCAAAGAAAAATAATTCTATGGCTATGAAAGCCATCCTTGAAGGCCTAGGAGATATCCAAAAGAAGATAGGGAAGTGCATCTCAGCTCGGGAACTATGGCTCAAATTAGAGCAATACTACTCCAATAAAGAAGAGGAAGTAGAGGTTATGGAATTAATGCTTGAAGATCTAACAGATCTCCAAAAGGAGAAAATAGGAAAGTGCAACTCAGCTGAAGAATTGTCGTTCAAAATAAATCAGCTAAATGAAGAACAAGAAGCAGAAGACAGGTCAATACAAGATCCAGGTAAGTATGAAGGTATGTTCCCTGAACACTCTGTTTGTAATTCTTTGAAAGATATATGTTTATCAGGTATAGAAAATAAGAGCTATTCTGAATTAATTGAATGAAACACTTCATATTATGATGAAAATCCTTCCATAAGACATGGAAGGACAAGAGGAATGAGAAGTTTAACCAAAGGAAGAAAGGTTTCAAACCCTCTAACTTCTGAAATCAGTGAAGGCAGCCATCACAAGCTGTGACTAAGCCAGCTAGAATGATGGGAGACAAGCCAATGGATCCAAATGATACAAGAGAACCACTTCAATGTTGGATATCTGGAGAAAATCATATGCATAGGAATTGCCCGCATAAGAATGGGTATGTAAGGAAATCTCAAAACATCCAAGAAGCAGAAACTGTGTGTCAAGTAGCAAGGACCGTCGCTAGAATTTATGCAGTGCTAAAGGACCGCCAAGAAGATCATCAATAAACTGTGGTTGAATTTGAAGGTAAGATTGCTTAGGAATCTATTTATGTTTTGATTGACCCTGGATCTACTCACAGTTATATTACTCCTAGAATTGTTGAGATTTGTAATTTTAAGAAATTAAAGAATAGCAAATTATGGTTAGTTCAACTAGCACTGGAACCAAGAGAAAGGTTAGTGAGGTGATAGAGAAATGTCCATTAGATATGGATGGGCTATTCACTTATACAAACCTAAATATTATGCCACTTGGTTCCTATGATATTCTCATTGGAATGGATTGGTTAGAAGCACACAAGGTTAAAATTGATTGCTACATTTGAATGCATGGATGAAGAGGGAAACCCAAGAGTTGTAAGAGGCATTCCAAAGGTGATTTCTGTTAGGCAGGTTTCAACCATGCAGTTGAAGAAGTTCCATAGGAAAGGTTTTCAATTGTATGCAACCCATATTTTGGAGGCAACGAAAAATGAAACTCCTAGGTTGGAGGACTATCCTGTATTGCAAGAATTCAGGGATTTTTTTCCTGATGAGACTCCAGGACTTCCTCCAAAGAGAGACATTGATTTTACAATTGACCTTGTGTCAGGAGCAGCACCAGTTTCCAAGAAACCCTACAGGATGAGCACACCAGAATTGCTAGAGCTGAAGATGCAGTTAAAAGAGTTGTTGGAAAATAAATATATCATGCTGAGTGTGTCCTCGTGGGGAGCACCAATTCTATTATGAAAAAAAAAGATGGGACACTCAGGTTATGTATTTACTACAGGCAGTTAAACAAAGTTACTGTGAAGAATAAATACCCTTTACCTCAAATTGATGACCTTTTTGATCAAATGAGAGGAGAAAAGGTATTTTCAAATATTGAATTGAGGTCTGGTTACCATCAGGTAAGAATCAAAGATGAATATATTCATAAGACAACCTTTAGAACAAGGTATGGGCACTATGAGTTTGTGGTGGTACCATTTGGTCTAACAAAATGCACAAGCTACATTCATGTGTCTTATGAATAATGTTTTTAGCAGGTATCTGGACAAGTTTGTTCTTGTCTTCCTCAATGGCATTCTTATTTATTCTAAGAATGAAGAAGAGCATGAAGAACATTTGAGACTGACATTGAAATTGCTAAGGGAGGATAATTTGGATGATGCCTGTGGGATGGAAGGTTATTTTTCAGCTATGAAGAGGGTACACACGAGTCCCTCCATTGTGATGGGGATTTCAAGTGGGGGGGATGAATATGCCCATAGAAGGTCATAATCCATGTAGAAACCTTGGCTAATTTCAACATAGAGTGTTGGAGTTTATTCTCCTATGGTGGGTAATACGTTTCCAAGATTGCTAGAAGCTTGGGAGTTGTATTAACTAAGCTGGTTGAGGGTGACCACCTTCCCGTTGAAGGAGAAAATCATGATGTGAAATACTGATTAAGATACCACCTTCATGGCATACATGTAACTATGACCCAAGAGGATGTCATAGTCTAACTGAGCATCGATGAGTTCAATGTCTATCATCACCATTCCCCCCCCCCATACTCGATGGGGACATTTTGGTACAATCCTTGTGGTTGGGATGATCACCCATCATATGCGTGAAGGGAGATAGAGGACGGGACAAAATGAGGGGATCCCAATATCTTATAAACATTGGAAGACATAACACATATGGATGTTCCTTCATCGATGATACACCAATGTATGATGATGTTCTTGATTGTGACTGACTTGGAATGTGACTGATGATGGTATTTGTGATCCGCCTTTGTCATGGTCAAAATTCAGAAGGTTTGCATCGGAAGGGTCGATAGCAACAAGTGAATTTAAGAGTTCCTTTCTTTGTGAAGGGATAAAATGAAGTACTTCCAATGTTGACATGGTGTTTGGCGATTGTGACAAGTCATCAATAATATTGTAGTTATGGGAAACCTTCATGTGGATATTTTGTTTCTTGTATATTAGACATTTTGTAAAAATATAAAAATCAAGGCTCTAATTCCATGTAGAGAAATTATATTCTATGCTTGAATAACAAGTAGAAATTCAGCAGGTGAATCTTCCACAAAATGTATCTCTTACAGAGATGCACAAGAAAACTTGAGATATGAATAATGAGACTGAATACAAGTGAAGTGAATAATGATGGAGAAATATTCCATGTATTATTGATAAAAATAATGTACATAAATAATACATCCTTGAGAGAGAAATCAAGTTTCTAAGGAGACAACTCATGCTAGCTCATAAAGTAGGCTTACTAAATATGATAAACCCCCACACGTGATGTCTAAAGCACTTTCCAAATCAGTGCAAGAGATCATGAATTTGATAAAGCATGAGTGAGTGATGATGAGTGATGGAAAAGCTTACTAATCATGGAATCCATAGATAAAATAATGGAGGATGGGTTGTCCATAAAAGATACCAGTTGACGAGTTAATTAGATTTACCTTGTCCACTAAAAAGTAGGAAAAGCAGTTAAAGGAAAAAAAAGACAGGAAGGTGCAATTTATAATCTGGGAAGTCCAAATAGTTGGAAAAATCTTTTCCAGAATTAGTATAAGGTGCTCCTAAAGTAAATATGACAAATATTGTCCAAGTGGTGCAAGTGGAGGCCAACTACCGACTCTATAATATAGAAAATTAACTAAAATTGATTTAGTAATCGTATCCTAAGTATGTAGTGGGTTTATAATATTCTAACACCACCCCTTAAGTCTCACTTTATGATGGAGTATCTAAAAAATATCAGAAATATATAGGTATATATAGGTCCCATCAACAAGGCTATGGCCACCCTTTACAATTTATCTTGTCCAAAAACTAATGAAAGAGGCAAAACCGCATGGGGAAAATCCTCCTAAAAAAAGGACTTGGAAATTAAATGAATAACATGTCTTCACTTTATCTTTTTATTCACTTTAATGAGCTTATTGAACTGCTTCTTGCTGAAGAATTTGATGAAGAATTTGTGAACTCTATGATCATGCTCTAGAGCATCAATGTAGTCTTTGCAAAAAACAAGTGCTGAGGCTCCTTGTAGCTCATCATATGATGATGGAGGAGAATTATATGAATGCTTATTTTTGTGAACATACTCTAATATTAAAACATAATCATTAAATGAAAATATATATATTTATACTCCTTCCCAAACAGTAGAAAAACTCAATACAATCAGTTCCTTGTATAGCTGCAAAATGGTCAACTAGACCATGAATCTTAATTCCAAAATGATGTAGCACCTTATCAATTATTAAATCAGGCCTAAAAGACTCTGAAATATCATAAATATTATCATATGGATCAATAAATACCAGAGGTATAATGTCTCCATGAGTATACATGGCCATAGTAGGAAAAGGGCGTGCAACTGGGTAAAATTGATGGATGAGTAATTTGAATGGTATATGGACTTGAAATATGAGCCATAGATGTTTAGATAAGATAAAAATAATTGTGAAAAATTCCAAATATGACTAATTTCATGGATAACCAACCAATGAAACTAGACAATACTTGAAACTAGAAGAAACAAGTGACACTGCATAGGAATCTAATGAGGAATCAACTATTGAACTTGGGGTTTGTATAGTCTTAGAAGTATTCAAAGGATGGGTAATTGTTATGGATGATTTCATAACTTGAATATAATCCTACAAAATTACTTATAAATCATAATAATAAGAATTTGAATGGAGTGAGAAAGAGTCGATTGAATACAAGTCAAGAACTAGTGAAAAAACATGAGTATTGGGAGATGGCTCTAGTGAAATGATAGGTGGTTCATCCAAGAAAGATGCTTAGATTTATGATTTTGATATATTAGAACATGAATATATATCAGAGATTTTAGAAAATTATTTAAATCTCGCACTCAAATCATAATTGATATTACCTTGGGACTACACATTGTGTTAGTGCTCTAGGGATTCAACAGGCTTATCTAGTTCAGCTCGTACATCAATGTTATGCTTCTCAATAAAATTAGCCCTGATGTCCATTTTCTCTTTGAAAAAATTATTCTCATAATGAAAACCATTTTTTCAATAAGAACACTTGGATGATCTCCCTTTCTTCTTAACTTTCTTCATGGAATTCGAACCTTCATAAGTAGGATTTGAGCCTTCATCTTCATCATCTGATTTTGGTTTCTTCTCTTTCCCTTTTTGCTTTTATTTTTAATTTGAATTCTTGATTCCTTGAACTATAAGAGAATGGTCCTTACTATTGGAGTTTTTAAGAGCTCCCATCTAAACCAATTTTTCTTTCTATTTAGTAAGTGAATCAATGAATGTACTCAAAGAAGCCATTTTCCAATTTGAAATAAAAAGCCTACTAACATGGAAAGTTGACACAAAAAATGAGTATTTAGGACCTAACTTTGAAAGGATGGAAATAATCAATTGATATTCCTTCTTCTCAATCCCACATTGCTTGAGCATAAGAATAAGTGACTTGAAATTGGTGAAGAATCCTTCCATGGATTCGAAACTGCTTGGACTTAATGAGATTAACTCATTCTCCAATTGATATGCTCTTATCTCATCTTGTAATCCAAAGAGAGACCGAAGTTTGGCACACACTTGGTTTGGAGTGGTAAAACCATAATGATGAAAAAGAAGGTAGAGATAAATATAGAGACAAAGAAACCCATAGGCTTCATCCATTCTATTGTGCCACTTAGCTTTCGCATTAATAACATTTGGCTCATTTTATAAAACCATAGAAAATATGTAGAGGCCCTTACTACGCAATAGAATGCCAATCTTGTCCTTCCATTCATGATAGTTTTAAGGAGACATGATCAAATCTAAAGAAAAATCCATGCTTTGTTGTTGAGTCTAGTTAACTAGCTTTACCTTATCCATTAAAAAGAAGGAAAAGCAGTCTACAGGAACGAAAATACAAGAAGGAACAGTTTCTATTCTGGGCAGTCCAAATAATTGGCAGAACCTTATCTAGAATTAGTATAAGGCACTCCTAGGGTAAATATGACAAGTATTGACCAAATGGTGCAAGTGGGGGCTAGCTACCTAGTTTAGAATATAGGAAATTAACTAAAAACTACTAATTAACAATATCCTATGTATGTAGTGGGATTATAATTTTCTAACACATTTTTATGAGGGAAGCAATAAAAGTAAAACATAATAACCATATATACAGGTAAATCACTGTAACAATACCAATTGATCAATATCAACAATTAAACCATAACAGTAATAGGCATACCTACCGAGATCTCTTGGATACATATGTTGTTGACCAATCATCTGCTGACCTATAATGTTTCTGACCAGATTCTATAAAATCAAATTTATCATAGGTGTCTCTCACAATTTATTCCCTAATACAATTAATGTTAAAATACACTATATTTTGACCCAACATTTAACTATGAATTCCATAACCTTGTGTGACTGCACTAAATCTAACAACAAAGGAAATCAGCTCATGATGTTAACAAACACATAAATTCACAAAGGATATTTGTCTATCTAAAATTATTTAGAACCCCCCCTCTCTCTCCCAACTATGTGCATGTTTCTATGTGTATCCATGTATCATAAACATACAAACATAAAGCAAAACAAACAGGTTATTTGTTTTGTGTTCAATGTTTCAACTATGTAGCAAATTGAACAAAAATGAGTACATTCACTCAACAACTAAAACTTTCACAAGAAGCATACCAATATCATGTCGGTGAGAACCGTGGCATGACCTCCATATCCTCCACCATGTCCTCCATCTTAAAAACACAACAAATCAATCTCAGTACTTCTATAGTTTAAAAAAATGAACACATTTCCACTTTTTATTAAATAAAAATATTAAACAATGTGCATGATGATAAAAACAAATTAAATTATGTAAGTAGATATTGTCAAAAATTATAATGTCTTTTGTAGGACACGGGAGCATCCAAGGAAGAAACCAACCAAAAGTTAAAATTTCATAGAAAAAGAATGTGTGGAACCAAGTTAGAAAATTAGAAGCAACATGAAATTAAAATTTAGTTTTTGTAATTAAGTGTACGACCATACAATCTGAAGTATGGAATCCTGAGAATCCCACATGCTTTGAAGATGGTATGGCTAAATCGTGTTTCTGAGAAATTAATTTAGTGAATTTTTTTCAACCTTGTGCTCCAGTCTCTTCTACGTTAATATGGTCTCCACCCAAAGATACTTCCATAATATTAAACTTTGGGGGAATTTCCAAAGGAAATATAAAAGTTCAAGAATAGGAAATATTGAAGAAGATATTCATAGACCTGCTATGCACAAAATAAACGCATTTTCTACCAATAATGAAACCAATATTAGTGTTCTTCTTAAAGATATAAAAACCGCTAAAGAAATGCCCATCTATATAAGTTGATCATTGAAATGGATTCAAATTTGACTGAAGATAAAATCAAGGATGGTTAGAAAAATAAGAGAAGTTGGGGAATTTCAAACCATTAAATATTACCCACATGCTTGTAATGTCCCCATTTTTAATAATTGCATAGCAAAACAATTCCATCAATCCTACTATTTCTCTAGGTTGGGTGGAAACATTGGGAAGTTAATAAGGGAGCTAATAAATGGTGTCTAGACATTAGAATGAATAAATATTTATTTAATGGATTTAATTAAATTAATGCAAGTGAAAAATGAAATGGCTATGGAGAATGGAGACACATGGAGACTATGGGGCCCACTCATGCTAGAATTCCTAGGTTAAATGGCATCCTCCTCTTGCAATCTGGAATCTATGGGAAGCCTAATGTTCTAGATGGATTATAAGGTTAATATACTTGTCCATATACTTCATAGGTCGAATTTGGGATTAATTGTAACTTACATGGGGAGAGGAAGAACCAAATGGGAGTTTCATGGACACTTGGCTAGATTCCCCTTACATTTATGACATCTATGACACTAATGATGGAGATTCCATGACAGTTATGAAACAAGTTAGATTTGAAGGCTGACATTGGACATATATGACATGTCAGGTCAAAATATACCATCCAAGAGAGCTCTCATGTGATTTTGGGAAGCTCAATGGGCTCCTACTCAAATTTGGGGAAGGTGGAAGGCTAGGAAAGAGGGGACACATGTCAATTCATGAGCACACACCCTAATTCGACTTGGATTGATTTTATGGATGGATTGGGAACATTAGAAGGATAAGGAAGTTTATAAAATAAAGGAAGCAACAAAGAGAATTCCTTTGGATCATTTGTGAAATTGTCATTTGTGAATTGTGAGAGCTAGTGGATGATTAGTTTTCTTTCCTTAGCCAATTTCGAGGGTGAAAGATTCTCATCCAAGTTGGTGTTTGGAGAGACCACTCAGGTATTTCATGGAGCTTTAATGGAGTATTATTTTCATGTGTAAGCTACAGGAAATCATGTGGATTCTTCTATTGCAGCACTCTCTCTCAACTATTTCCAGTTTTCACACCATATTCATGCCAATGGAGGGATTGTTCTTTGGGTGAGCTATTGATCTCTTTGGGGAAGATTATAATGCCCATTATCTTATTTTATGATGTATATGATCTATATTTCATGTTCAGAAGACTCTCAAGTCGAAATTCCCAAAGTAATTCATGTAAAAATGTTGAACAATGAAGAAATAGTGTCATTTCCCCACCATCTTGTTGTGAACCATTGTAATGCTGATGATTTCAAATTGGGAGAGCCTTTAATTGTCCATTTCTTATTGTAATGATTTCAATATTCTCTTTTATTCATTCTCAGAAAATTTCAAGTCGAAATTCCCAAGATTTGTATGTCAAAATGACTTTTAATGAGCAAACAATGATCATTTCCACTCTATTTTGATATATGCCATGGTAATGTTTATTATTTCGAATGGAGGAATGTATCTCTGATAAATGTATGATGGATGGACTGTCATTAATGTTTATTTCAAGTCTCATGTTCAGTACTTAAGCATTGGAAGCTATTTTACTCATTTTTGTTGCATTGGGAGAAGATTTGGTGCATTTTCCCCAAGGGTCGAAATTGTGACTTGGGAGTTGTTTTGGAAAGAGTCATAACAGCCTGTATAAACTGAACCATGATGAATATGAGACTTTGAAAAGGTCCCTTACACATCCCCAGCCTTTGTTCACAAATTCGGGTGACTTTGCGATCATTTGTAAAGCCATTTCCAACAATTACCCAATGGGAATTGGAGACCCAATTTGCTAGTAAAGAATCCTACTTTGAATAGAACATTAAACAAGTTTTCAGAAGTAACTGGGGTGTCATTAAACATCTATGAACATAATATTTAAGTTCTAATATTAGTCATATACCTTCTGAGAAAATTTGGGAGCAATTGGGTCAATTTGGAGGTCTAGACATCAAAATTAGTTAAGGTCGAAATTGGGGAAAAAGTGGAAAAATTGGTCATTTAATAAAATTTCAAAAAAGGGACATGTTACAATGCCCCAGTTTCATTTTATAACATTTGTATAGATTTTTTAGTCTCAAATTTATGCATATTCAAAGAGCATGAATCTCAATGGAAAATTCACTTTCCAATATAGGTTGAATCAAGAGAGAAGACAAGTTACTCCATGAAATATGATGATAGTTCACATATATCCCTAATAAAAAACAAAAGGTATGACCTCCAAGAGACTAATAATTTTCACTTAACTCCAAAGGGACAAAGTTATAGTTGCCAAAATAAAAATAGAGCACACATAGAAACATACCATTGGGATACAACTAGGTACTAAGGTAGTAAATTCTACAAAAGTGATGATGCCTCCCATGTAGAGTGAGATAAGGATAATGAGATCATGCAACAATGAAGAAATTCAATTCACCATCCAAATGGATAAATTCTTTAGAAAAGCTCTGAAAAAGTCAAGATTGGAGATATCAAAATTTTGAAAATCCAACATATGGAGCTTCTCTCTTTTCTAAGCATCACATATTTTTAGCAATATCAAGAGAATAACATGTTCCATGAGTGTTTGACCAGTGATTTTTAAACATTATATCGTATCATCTTTATCATACTGAGTTGTAGATGCACCTAGAATTTTAGTTGAAGAGAGATATAAAAATATTTGTTACAATTTTTTTTTTAAATCCATATGTAAGAACTTTACCCATGCAATTAACATGACAACCTCTTTATCATACTGCACTATAAATGCACCTAGCTACTCTAGATGCAATTACACGTTATTACATGAAAACCATATATTTATGAATCTAATTATCTCAACAATCCACATATAGACACAAATGATCAAGATAATAAAAAAAATGATTTTATATTTTATCTAGTCATCCTTTGCATTGGACTCTAATACCTATCTACAGACATTTTGTAACAGTTATGAGAATCGAATATAAACATCACCTAGACAACAAGTACACGTACATAGATGATTTATAGAGAAAACAATTTAGAGTTATAATGAATAGGGTTTTTTACTCCATACCAATTTGCATTAAATTACAAATTGATCCCACCAACTTAGTACTCAAGAAATATCACCCGGAAACTACAAAAAACTGCTTAATATTCCCAAAAATAAAAAATAATCTTGTACCTAGGGGTCACGGCTAAGTTATAAGGATGGACAGAAGCAAGATTATATATATAATCATGGCTCCTCCATACACAACGTAGAGGCATTATAATAAAAGGAAACCTAAATACCTTTCATCGCAGAGAGGCAAGCAATTATTGTGCAGAGATATACAGAATTAAACAATAAATTGGGTTCCTGGCCTTCTTCATGCATGACGTAGAAGCCTAATCTCTTTTATCTTCTCAACATAATGCATCAATCGAAATTTAACATATTTAAACTTGATTATTTACTCCTCGTTTCTGCAATGAAATATATATAACTGAATCATAATATTTATATGCAACTGAAAACGTTCATGGTTCTCAACATAACATATCGATCAAATAATTTATATTCATGCTTGGCATTATACACATTTTGAGAATATGTTTTGATCCAATGTTGTGTCTTTGCTCCAAGGTTTTTATGGAAAAAATTATATTTAAGAGAACTAAGAGGGAAGAACACTCTATTTCATTTAATCCTTTCTCATTAACATTAGATAACAAGTTTGGTGATCACAATATACCTTCAATATTCCGATGAAGAACATTGAAATCAATTTTCATTGTTTTATGGACATGTGGGTTAGTGGAAACCGACTTAATACTTGCAACAAATATTTGTTTTATTGATGTGGAACCATTTTTAAGAAACAAAGATGCAAAGAACTCTACCACGGTGCCTTGAGTAGCCATTTTTATTAATGAAATACACAGGGAATTGCAACAATCTTAAATGAGGAATGGATTCAGTTCTCACAGTGGAGACCGATCCTCTTACAATTCATCATATTGACCATATGAACAAGAAATATAGATGCAATTAAAAGAGAGTCGATGATTTGATCTGTCTCAGATGCTTCCTTTTGTTGCTTCAAATAGATCAAATGATATGCATATAATGGTCAATAAATAACACTTAATAAGTGCCCATGAACTCCCATTTAACTCCCATTAACACCCACGAACTCCTAGTTGATTCTAATGAACTCTTGTTCACTCTCGTATACCATATACATGTTGTAAATATCACACCTTGATATCCATCACTCGATAACAATGACCCTATGATGCTTCCATCTTTGCAGCTTTAAACAACCATCTAGATCGGTATGAATGCGTCTCAGTGCAAGGCTTAGGAGGTTTCTCAGCCCATGTATTAGCATAGATATGTAAGTATACTTTACGAAAAACTAAATCCAAAAACAAGCACTCTACATATATGGAAAGTTCATATAGTGATCAAAACAGGAACAATACTCAATGAAATAAAGGAGTTGATGCTCCTCAACTCCTTCAGAAGTTGGAAAAAAATAATATTAATTAACTGAATGATAAAGTGGGGGAGTACGAAAATACCCAAAAAATTATCACCCCAAAAGTACAAAAAATTGCTTAATATGCCCAAAAAAAATTAAAAAATCCCATACCTGGGTTGAAAAACGGGAAGCCATGAATGAAATTTGTTCAAAAGATCCACAAAAAACTTCAAACTAGATGCAAAAAACCCATACAAAACTTCGACCTTCAAATGGATTTTAGAAAATTTCAAATGGATTTTAGAAAATTTTAGTTGGGTTTTGCCTCAGATACCAAGTTTCTGCAAAAGTCCTATGGGAAAACCTAGTCGTAGTATTGTTTTCCTCATATTACCACTGTTGTAAGATATTTACGGCCCTTGTGTGTCTTATATATGATAATTTATTTAATGGTAAAGTATACACGCCAATATTCATCTTTGCATGCCTCAGATTGAATATTTTCTCTCTGTAAACTCTTCTTTTCAAATTCTTCATTGTCATAAAAATGCTTGATTTGCCAAAAATAAGTTGTATATTATTTTTCCTCTCCCTAGTGAAAAATGACCAACTACACCTAGGAATATGAGTTATGAATCTCTCTTGCCAAATCCCCTCAATTTCTTTTCCCCAATTTTTGCTCCCCCATACAAATTTGTTTTTTTTAATTTGTTAATATTATTATATTATTGTAACATTTATATTATTATTTATATAATAATATTTATTTATTTATAATAATTTTATGAGTTTGCCTTTTTTAATGTTTCACTATTATATATTAAATCCATATTATATATATTAAATATTTTATAGTATATATTAACATATATAAAATCCTATATACTTTCATACTCAAATATACTATTAATAGTATATATTTTTAAGGTCGCATACTGTTGGCCACTTTTCCTAACCCACATTCTGCGTAGCCCGTCAACCCAAAAAACACCCAAGATACCAGCCCGATAGAGCAAGTCTCGTTGGCAACGCCCGTAGAGCAGGCACAGTCTCACCTGAGATATCTCTTCGATGGGTAACCGATGGAACCATGTTTCCGTGATTATCGAGGGATTATCTGGATGGCTGGATGGTGGAGTCCATCTTGCACGATTGAGCACAACAATATGTCAGCGCACGCAACCTATCTTTTCTTTCGACATTGCAACTGGCGCAACTTGTGCGGCACATCTGACTCGTACTAACAGACCACCTGCGACTTACGTCCTGACTTAGGACATAAGGACACAGGCTGATATATGCATATATTTCAACGATGCTTCCATAACATTCATCTATTAATTACAGTATACATCAGGCATTTAACCCATATTTCATCATTATATAGGAAGCAAATAACAACCATTCACAACTAAAATCATCCATTCAAACACAGGAAATAACGTGGAAACCCATATAGGAAAAACCACCAAGGTGCTCTTCATCTGGCATGAGAAAAGGGTATAGCACCTTGCAGTCTGCAGGATATAGACTGATCTTATGATATGTCTTTATGACTCAGACTTGTAGTTCTCATGCTCTCTGGTTTTTTCTTCTACCCTACTCCTACTCCTAGCGGTTCGCGCACACAGCAGCCAGATCCGCGGCTCAGCAGCCTCCTATCTCCATCAGACTCTTCTTGAGTATCCTCTTCTTCTACTTTCTACAGAATTACAGTAAAAAGGGCGTCCTTCACTATGGATCGCCCATGAAAAACCCACAATAACTATTGAAATGCCAACTATCACGAACACGGGATTAACAACCCCCTCTAACAACCCATCCCTCTAACTGTTGAATCCTTCCTATTTATACTATTTTACATGACCACTTAGGGTCGATTGCATACAGGCAGTTTGTTAACTGTCACCATCAGCTGCCCCTCAGGCTATAGCTGTGGTGATCATGACCTGACACAAAGCACTATTGGCCTGACTTACAAATATTCCCTTGTACGTGCGTAGCCACAGGCTTATGCTGCCTTAAGCGGCGACAATCTACACCTATCGTTCTCCAGTCGTTATCACCTTCACACCCATGCACTTTCATTTCCTTCATTGCACACCTCTTCATTCTTCCTACGCTGGTCCCTTACTTCCTCCACGACCTTCCTTTCTTTCTGTCGCATGCACGGCGTGTCTTCTTTTGATTGCATGCGAGCTTCTTTCTTGCGCTCCTTTCCCAAGCCAACATGCCCCCAACACTCACATGTGGCTCATCCCGAGCCACTAAGCAGTGGACATAGTAGGTGGCGTGACATGCGCAGCCGCTTCTTTTGACAACTTGTTGTTTTTTTTTTGTTTTTTTTTCCTTTCTGCCTTGCGCACTTTGTTCCTTATGTTTTTTTGGTTTTTATTTACTTATTCAATTTTTTTTTGCGGTGTTTCCAGCACCGTGGCCTCATCCCATACTTAGAAAAAAATTTAGATTACAAAGATTTAGTTACTTTAGTCATACGATTTCTTCCGCGACATCCTCTAGAGAGTCTTAATGGCGAGTTCCACTTCTGAATTTCACGAGGGTTGTTAGTGTCTCATTTTGGCAGTGTCTTATTCTGACAAAGCAATCCAATTTTTATTATCATTCTCAGAATCCTAGGTTTTTCCTTGTGCTTGTGACATCTTGTCTCTTGATGTTCTTCCTCGATTTCGTCATTTTCTGCATCCTCCTTTTCCCCATTTTCTTGCTTTGCCACTTCCTGTTTTGCAGAGCTAGGCGGGCCAGTGCCCAACCAAAGGTATGAGCTTTGAAGCATGAGTCATTGTCCATATTGAAAACCAGAGAATCCCTGAATTCAAGGGAGTGATCAGAGGTGAGTGATCTGCCAAACTTTGACGAATTTCACCTGAGCATCACAGTCTGAAAGCCATATTTGGCCATGTATCCCTTCTCTGTTCTTTCCCCACACATAGGCCTCACCTAGATTGCTGGAAATTGGGCCTGCTCACCAGCCCTACAGACATTGTCAAATGCTGCTAGGACTCTGGTCCCTACCCTGCAGCCTTTGTCAAATGGGGCTAGAACTCTGGTCCCTACCAGAGTCCTTGTGGGTGTCGTAGCCAGGGCTAGTAACCTACTGAAAAAGAAATAACCAAGGATGACTTCGCCAGAGAGTTCTAGATGGGTTGAAATAACTTGCAGATTGTTAACAACTTTCTTATTCCCATCTTCGGAGATACCCGACACACTAAAAGGCTACAGCAACTGCTTTAGCCCGCAGGGCTGCTCGCCATGACACACCCCAACCCATCTGTAACTGGTGCTCAAGTAGCATGACCAAGTGTACCAAACTCTCTACCTGTCCTTCAAATGGGTCTATGCACTAACTCTCTACTTGAAGTAGGGCGCGCCCACATTTTATAAGAGGGGCACCGGGTCAGATGCCATCTAGGCATATCCAGGTCCATCATTACGACAAGAATTTCCACTGGTGTACCAGATTTGCCTCTCAAATTTGCTATGATTAACGATGTCGTCACTCCCCCATATTGACAACGGTGATTGAGTATTGATGTGATTTTTGGTTACCATCAAAGAGTTTCCCGCACATGATGAGCTAGTCATTCCTCCCTGGGCGACGTCCTGTCGCAACCGCCAAATATTTGGTGGATCCTTATGCATTTAATGGTCCGCCAGCGGCTGCCAATGCCAGCTGTCTGCAACCTCCCGCCAGTTGTCTGTTAGCTGGTTTGTTGGTAGGTTTATAGCGCACCATTTCTTCTATGTAACTTTGTATTTCCGCGCAATTTATTATGTCTACGCAACTTCCTTTGTCTGCACAAAGTTGTGCTGGAGATGCCTCCATCGCTGCTTTCCTCCCTTCAGAGTTTTTTTTGTTGTTGTGCACCTAGGCCTTATTTCCTTGCACAGTTTTAAGTTGTTAGAGTTGTCTCAGGCTGTGCAGGAGGATGAACCTTGTCCTGGAATGTTTGTACCATCTGCTGAACCTTAGTGACTTCTTCCGCAACTTCTTCTCCTTGTGTGTCCAACTGCTCAACACAGTCGGAATGGACATGTTCCAATGGTTCTGCTTCTATTGATTGTACCATGCCTTGAAGTTTTTGTTGTATAGGCTAAATAAAGTCTATAAGCTGCTCAGATTCCGACTGTTGTTTCTCTACCTTAGCTTCCCTTTCTTGTTCTTGTTCGTGAAGGGTATGCACTTCTTTCTATAGTCTTTTGATCTTCGCATTCTTGGTGACCTTCTGCTGAAGGGGAAGCTTCCTCATTTTTGCCTTTGCAGCACTGATTTTCTCATCTGCCTCTCATGCACTCTGTCTGATTTTCTCAGTTGTTTCATCTTCGAGCAGCACTCCCCAAACGATAGCGACAACATCTACGGCCTTTGCGCAGAGTGCTTCACCTTCTTTGACTTTATCAGCAGCTTCAGATGCTGCTCTTCTTCTTTCCTCAAGCATCTTTGTGGGTGTGCTTGGCATCTACCTGGCTTGCATCTCTTCCACTTGCTACCGAAGGTTCTGCACAATATTCATGAGCCTGGTTACTTTATCCATGGAGTCTTCATCTTCTTGCCCCGCTTCTGGCGAAAATTCTGCAATGGAATTTCTGATGGAGTCCACTAGTGTGACGCGGCTTTGTTCACACGCTAGTATTTCCTGTTCCTTTTCGGCAAGAAGGGTGATGTGCCCCTGCAGTTCTTGCTCTTTCTGCTTCAACAGGGATTTGCGTAACTTTCCCTTTCGCTATTGTTTTGCTTCCTGATAAGAAACAACGTTTTCCCTTAGCCGAATTTTAGATGTGGCTACCTGCTAAATTCTATAGAATTCCTCCAAGGTTAGCTTGGAGAAGTCTATCTCTGTGCTATCATAATCAAGGCCTACACTTGTCTCTGTGTCTGTCTCCAGTTCCTACCTTTGGATCATCACTTTGATTGGTGGCACTAATGCTGGTGTAACGATCAGAACACTGGGATCTACACCATATGTCGCGGCCTCCACAGTGGCTTTGACATCCTGGATGGCCTCTATTGACTTGTTGAGATGGCCCTCGACTTGGATAGCAATGTTTAATTGTTGCATCCTCAGACTAGCGAGGTTATCTTGCATGACCTTAGCAACTGCGTCGACAAGTTCCTGCACATCATCTTCAGTCAATGTGTTTGTGTTCGTTGTTCTGTCAGCTTTCTACTTCTTTCAGGGCGATTGTCCCTATTCTTGTTGTGCGTGCGTCTGTGTCTATGCATGCTCTTGAATTGGTGGGTGGTCTGATGCATGATGGTCTAAGTTACCCATATCATCATCGTCCTCATTGTGTTCCTGCGACTGATCATCTTGGTTGTTGTCACCTTCATGCTCTTCACCGTTAACTTGGTGAAGCGAAGGTTCCTCTGTATTTTTCCCTTCAGGCAGCGAATAGTGCCATTCCTCCAACCAAAGGTTTATAATTGCATCCACATCCTCATTTGTCACCATGAAGCCCGCATGGTGCTCCTGTTTGAGCGAGTCCTTTGTAGGAAGTAGGATTATACTATGCGCTTCAGCTTGGAACTTGATAAAAGATGCGTACATGTGCACCACCGCAATGTGGATTCTGTAGGATTGGAGGACAACATCACACAGTGCCTCTGCATGTACAAAGAATGAAATGTTCTTTTCCTTCTATCGATTACTGTCCCCCTTGTCTTCCCACAAATTTTGGTACCTTGCACCAAGGCAAGGTAGTGGAACATCGATATAAATGTAATCTGATGGGTTACCCCACACAGTGTATGAAATCAAGATCAGCAGCCAGAAATATTGGAACTTGTAGGTGTCCTTGTGATGAGCTTTCATTGCATCATCTATAAGTTCGTTCAACAAGTACCACGACCAGTTGAATATTCCTCCTAGCGCACATAAATCTATGAGTTCCACCACCGCTGCCGAACATTGCTTGGGTATCATCTTGTGGAGTATCTTACAAGATAGGATCTTTGCGATGACGCACAAACTTTTTTCCTGGATGGGCCCAATTAAGAAGCCTCGGCCCACTCGCTGAAGGTTATGCTTCTGCTTAATTGGGTTAACATCTTGCTTGGCCAAGTAGCTCATAGGATCATTGCCTTTGCTTGGGAGGCTAGTGATCCTTGAAATTAACTCGGCGTCGACCGGATACGGCTAATCCAGCCATAGGCATCCTCTGTGGATGTAGACCAGTAACTGCTTCACATATGTATTGACTTGTATGCTATGGCCAACGTGAGGCATGAACAACATGTTTATCATACCTTCACGGGAAAGTCCCTCAGCCCAATCCTTTGGCCTCAGCACCTGGGAATCACTTGTAGCGGACTGTTCCATGACCATGCAATATGTTATCTGTAATCCTTCCTGCTGCTTAGTGTGAAAGTCCTGGAACTTCAACATAGCCAACTCAGGCAAGGTATCCTTAAGCAGGGGAACACCGACAAGAATTCGCGGTGCGGCCAGAGTAATCACCACCTTCTTTGGGAGGGTGCTCTCCTCTACATTAGTTCTCCTTGGTTGAATATAGTGTGGGAAATTTGGATCAGCTCACTCCACTCCCGGCCCTCTTCTTGGAAGTGAGTCTTCTTCCATGACATCCTCTGCTTCTTCGCCAGTAGGTTTCTTTCCTCGGTCATCCAAAATGGTCGTAGCTTTGCGTTTTCTCCGCTGGGGTTGTGGTATTTTGGATGCCACTCCTAGTTACGTCTCTCCAAGCTGCCTCAGCTCTTTATCAGGCACTACAACTACTTGTTGTGGTCCCAGAGCAACTGGCATTCTTTGAACTAGGTTAGGCACAGCACGTGACCCCAGGGTTGGAATGGTAGCATGACCATCCTCCCTGATATGTTGGTTGCGTGTTCTCGCCATGGGGTCAATCTCTGGTTGTTTCTACGGTTATTGTACCTCGGGGGACTATAGTTCTTCTTCCTCTTCAATGGGGCAACCAGAGATAATAGTTGCTTCCAATGCCTCACTCTCACTGGGAATGTTAATTACCATGGACGTTGGTGTAATTGAACAAGGATGGCAAGGTCTAGCTCTGTAATCGCGTGGCTCTGGTTTTCTCAAGTCTTCACTGTGGATAACAGAATGGTTAATGGGGAGGCCAAGTATCTATATAGCCCTCTGCATCCTACAATCCTCACTTGACAAGATGTCGGGGTATAATCAATCTCCCAAGTTGCTTCTGCCGACACTTTCTTCATTAACTTCTGCAACTCACTTTTCGGGTTGTACATGTCAGCATAGTTATGGTCGTTATGGCGAGGATGGGTGATGGGACGAAAAAGTACGTTGCCTTGCTCCTCGTATTGTGTCAGATTAATGTCACTTAACTATGACAACTTCCCAAATATTTGTCAGAGATTCGTATTTTAATGCCATCCAACTTGTCATTCCCACTTTTTGCATTGCCCTGTGCGCTAACGGATTTTTGCTTTGCTCGCTTTTTCCCACGCTAATGTTAGCTTTTTGCTCGTATTGCTGATTCTACGTTGATTTCCTTTTTGCACACAGTTTTCTTGGTTTGCACAACTTCCTTCTATACCCGCCACATGCTTCCTTTTGATTGCTTGATTCTTGCGCGGTTCGGCACTTGCGCTTATCTCTTGGGATTCTATGGTGGTTCTATCGCAGCAGTGCAACAGAACTAGGTTACGTCTTTTGGCCTCATCTTCTTTTTTTTTAACTCAGGATGTTATGCATGTCATAGTATGGATTTAGGAGACTTCTGTTCACCATACTCATGACATAGGTACCATCTAACCTCTGGAGTTTTATTGCGCTTGCATCAGTGATGTGCGTGATCCTATATGGCCCTAGCCAAGGTGTCTTCAACTTGCCCAGTTGCTTGAACAATCTGTTGTCATACAGTAAGACAAATCCTCCTTCTTTGGCTGGCTTAACCCTAATATGTTGGTCCTGCCATGCATTTTGTTGTTGCTTACTTGGTTTAGCAACTAGCCGCAGGGGTATTTTTAGGTCTCCTAAATATGCCACTATTCCCCTCATTTCTAAGACATTGGTAGGGAATAGGTCCTAATACTCATGAAGTAGGTCTGCGATCTTTGTAACTGCTTCACCATTCCAATAATATCTGATATTGGTGAGCTTTGGGTTCTTTGGCGATCTGATATGCACTTTCTTGATTTTTAGGGGCTAGAGGAACTGATCACTTGGAATGCTACTTCCCTCTACTTCTCATGTGCCCTCTGATTCTGGTCTATTGATATTAATCAGATCATCATCTGGATCTCTGAGTACACTGTACTACTGAATGGTTGCGCTACATTGGTGAGAATTAGCCTCTTCGACAGGGTTCTCAACAACTATTTTCTCCTTTATCGTTTGAAGCGTAGCATCAATTGCTGTATGCTCATCCGCAACTTCAATTGTATGCGTCGATTGGTTAGCGAGTCTTTCGCAATCTTAGTTTCCTTGTTGTAGCTCTAGAGAGGTATACTATGTTCTAGGCATCATCTCCAATGTCTGTATTAAACCCTCATAGGTGGGTAGCTCCCTTGACTCATTCTCCACCCGTCGCACAGACCTTGTAACTCTTGCACACCTTCTCATAGAGACTTCATGTAATCTATTTTGCCAACCCTCTAAATCCTCTCCTGAGTCATATTTACATGAACTCGTGCATCTCCAGCTCAGGTTACCATCGGTAGTAGGATTAATGCAATCTTATTGCAGCATTGTGACATTGTATATCTGATCGAGATAGTCACCATGTCCCTCATTATAGATAGGCTCGATGTATCTCTATCCCTCGAATGGATCGATTGGTGATACTACCCTCATTTCCTCATCCTTGAATGAGAGAATCCTTTTCTTGAAATTTATAATGGTCTTATTGTTTATGGCCCAATCTATTCCCAATAGAGCGGGGTATGGGTTCATGTCATCAACAATGTTAATGGCTTCAAAGTCCACAAATGTGTGCAATTCTTCGACATCGACGGAGACATTGCTCAGTCGGCCAATGGGTAGGACCTTTGCCTGATTGGCAAGTTGCAAATGGTTAGGATACCAGTCCAAGCGTGGCTTGCCCATACTTTCCCAAGTTTGTCACGTCAAAATATTGACATCTGATCCTAGATCCAAGATGATATAATCCATGTCGTAGTCACCTATCTGCGCAGTCATACTCAACTCACAGCAAGTTTTAAGTTTTTTCTGCAATTGGTTAACCTTTTTTTTAGGTCGCGGCTCTTTAGGTATCTCTTCTATCATTGCTTGTAGTTCTGCAATAGCATCTTTATCTTGCATTAGCGTTAAACAACTTGATAGAAAGGTTCTTAGCTTACTAACATTTGTTGGAACCTTTTTATGGAATATGCGTTGAAACTGTTCAAGCATTTCCTTGACTTTTGTAGATGTCGAGGGTACTTTTGGGCCTATGAATACCGATTTTACGTCCCAAAATACTTCCTTCTGTTTCTGGACGTTCATTGGCTCCTTTTTTTGTGTCATTGGCCTTACTTGTGGTTGTGATTGTTCTTGCGGTTTATCCTGGTCTTCTCCAATCGTCGCACCTCCTCGAGTTATGATAGCGATGTTCAAGTCTCATGGTTTAGCGGTAATCATTTGAACATTTACATTCATATTTGGGTTCAGGTTCGGATTCAGGTTCAGTGTAGGGTTAGGTATTGCAATGTTCCTTTCTTGCCACTTTGTGATCAGTTGAGGACATTGTTCGACATTATGGTTCTGTCCCTTACAGTACGAACATGTCTTCATAGGATCTAAACAATCTCTGGCATAGTGACCCAATTATCCACAGTTATAACATGTAACTTGACCTCTTCCTCTACCAAATCCTCCTCCTCCACCTCTGCCTCTGAAGTTTCTGCCACCCCTTCCCTGCGGGTGTGGTTGCTATGGTGGATATTGGTTCTATTGGTAGAGTTTCCGATAGTGATTTGGTTGTACGTATGGCTGCTGAGTTGTGTACTGTGGTTGGTATTGATTAGGTGGGAACTACGGAGGCTGATTCAAGGCTTGCGCTTGTTCAAGCTGAACAAATCCTTCATTTTTCATTAAGTAGGTGTCGATAGTCTTTTCTTTCAAGAGCAGATATGCTCTACAATCTTTCTCATCATGTCCTACTGATTTACAAAATTTACAGAATAGGTTTGCAGGGGTACTTACAAGTTTTTACAAATATAAACATTCTTCGTCATGATGGCCTCTTGACTAGCATATGCGACACCCTAGTAGCCCATGGCCATTTAATGGGTTGGGTGCACCTGACACGATGTAGTTCATGAAGGGCGGACAGTTATCCTTAGAGTGTCCGTCCATTCTACATTTCATGCACCACAAATATTCTTGTGCTTCTTTACCCTTCTTGATGTCTTGAAGTTGTATCGTCAGATTGGCCAGCTGCGACTGGATCTGCACCATCCCTGCAACACCATCGCCAATGGGCGAGGCCTCTAACTTCATTGCCATTTCTAGTGCTTATGTCTGTGATTCAATATTCTGTTGCATTAACGGCCCTCGAATGTGTGGTAACAGCGCAGCAATAAACCATTATTTATGCTGCACATCGAACATTTGGAAGCTTACCTTGGCCATCAGTGTTTTAAACCATTGGTCAAAATCCCATACCATTTCCGCCAATGCTTGTTTGATTTCTTTGATTTCGGTAATACACTGCGAGTTTGATTTAGGTTTCCTGAACTCAGAGATCATTGCAACCCAAATCTCTTCAAGGTTCTTCTGTGGTGTTCCAATTGGTGCAGCTTCATGAACTAGTCTAGCATGCGACCCATCAAGGTCATGATCATCTGCACCTTCTTTATGTCTGCATTATGGACTAAGCACACCATCCAAACAGTTTCACAGAGGAACCAATGTTGTTTTGGGTCTTCAGTTCCATTTCCATTTAATGTGGGTAACCGGACATCTGTCATAGCCATTGAGTTGGCATTGGGGTTTTTGGGACCTGATCATAACGAGGGTGTACCTTCTTGTGCACTAGTTACAGGGATAGCACTATTCATAATAGCAGTCCTTTATGGGGATGGAACTCTAGATCTTGCCTCTGGTGATATTGTTGGTGTTATATAGTTGTATCCTGACCTCGACCTCTCCTCAGAGTCCTCAAAATATTCAAGTCCTTCTGAAATCGGGCTATAGTCCTCCTCTTCGTCGCAAGACCCTTCATCCTTGCACGACCAAAGTTCATGTTCGCTTTCCTCTAACAATCTAGGATTTCATCGTCCCATTTTGGTTTTCCTTTTCTTTCCTAATATGAATATTCTTCCACTTCTTAGGACTCCAACTTCCAGTTCAGGTTATGTTCTTCCAGGGAACATTTCAACTCACCCTTCCCCATCTTCTTAATAGGTCGTCCGTGACATAGCCTCCTTCTAGCATGCACTCAACTACTCAACTGCAAAATATCCTTCTCATAGGCAAGCATTTTTATCCATGTACTGATACATAACAAGTATCTTCTTCGGGGTCCTTGGAAAAAATTTCTTTCAACTTCACTATATGAGGTTAAGTGTCTAGTGCAAACTCAGTAATATATCCTTGCAATATATATCAATCCAAAAATCAACAGCTCTAGAGATGGCGTTACTTACACTGGTTACCCCATGAACCAACTGATCACTCCACTCGATGGTCTCTCTTCTCTGGAAGTTTGTCTGGTTAGTCACCAATATTGACAACCATTCATGCAGTAAAATGGGTAACTCGGCAAAGAAGATCTCATGAATATCATAATATATATATTTGTCTATCCAGTTCTCTGCGCTCAACCATGTCCATGCGCTCTCTTCTTGCATGAAGGCTAGAATTTTAGAATACAACCAATCTTGTATCTTGTTCTTCGTCAAATGCCACAATATTTCCATCGTTTTGATCAATAAGGTCTCGGCAACAGAACCATTTGTTGGCCACTTTTCCTAACTTGCACGACCTAGGTTCTGTGCAACCCATCAACCCAACAAACACTCAAGATACCGGCTCGACAGAGCAAGCCCCGTTGACAATGCCCACAGAGTAGGCGCAATCTCAACTGAGATATCTCTTCAATGGGTAACCGTCGGAACCATGTTTCTGTGATTCTTGAGGGATTATAGTCCCTTGGCGCGTGGCCAAGGCACTTGACAAAGGAAACTAGATGGTTCAACGGTAGAGGCCGTCTTGCGCAGCTGAGCACAACAATATGTCAGTGCGCACAACCTATCTTTGCTTCTGATATCGCAGCTAGCACAACTTGTGCGACGTAGCTAGCTTGTACTAACAGACCTCCTGCAACTTACGTCGTGACTTAAGACATAAGCACACATGCTGATATATGCATATATTTCAACGATGCTCCCATAACATTCATCTATTAATTATAGTATACATCAGACATTTAACCCATATTTCATCATTATACTGGAATCAAATGACAACCATTCGCATAACCATTCAAAACATTAATCATCCATTCAAACACAAGAAATAACGTGGAAACCCATCTAGGAAAAACCACCAAGGTGCTCTTCATATGGCATGAGAAAAGGGTATAGCACCTTGCAGTCGGTAGGATACAGACTGATCTTATGATATGTCTTTATGACTTAGACTTTTGGTTCTCACACTACAACAAATCTTGGAATTAGCATCCCTTTTTAGTGTAATTTTTTTTTACATTGAGTGGTCAAACTAGACGCTAAATGGGACGTGTCATGGACAAAACTTAAAGCGTCTCAAAAAACGTCTTTTTTTGCTTCCTAAATAGCATCCTTTATGATGTCCAAAATAGCGTCTCTTTTTTTGCTTCCAGAATAGCGTCCAACTTTGCTTCCTAAACAACGTCAAGGTTTGCTTTCAAAATAGGGTCCAACTTTGCTTCCTAAACAATGTCAAGGTTTGCTTCCTAAATAACGTCCTACTTTGCTTCCTAGCGAGTGTCTTCTTTTGCTTCTTAAATGAAACCCCCGTTAGCACCATATTTGCATCCTTAATAGAACCATGTTAGCATCCAAATTAGCATCCAATATTGCATCCATTTTTGCTACCACTTTAGTATCCCATTTTGCACCATGTTTTACTTCCAAATATGTGTCAATTTTTGCTTCCAAATTTGCCCCAATTTTTGCTTCCTTTTTTGCATCGTGTTTTGCTACCAAAATGACACCAAATATTTCTTCTATTGTTGCACCATATTTTGCTTCCTATGAAGCACCATGTTTTGCATCCAAAGTAATGTCTTATTTTTCTACCATATCAACGCCATGTTTGGCTTCATCATTAGCGCCATGTGTTGCATCCTTTTTAATGCATAGTTTCGCATCTCTCATGTTTTGGTCACTAATTTAATCGTTTTTAGTATATAACCGACATTATAATATCATTAGGGCATGGAGGAATCGAACCACCAAGCTCCTGCTTGTAAGGCAGGTGCTCTTCCATTGAGCTAGAACCCTTTAAGAATTTGGGAACCTAACTTATAGAGTCCTCTATAATGGTAAAATGGATCAATACACAACTTTGAGTATCTAATGGTCGACCAAGGAAAAAGAGAAAGAGGATTTTGTAATACCAAAAATGACACTCGTCAACATCAACAATGTTGCATGTATAAGAAGATGACAATGTAATAGTACCAATTTGGTTACCTACAATCATGTAGCTTGGGCATTATGGTTATATCAGGACATGATAAGCGATGTGATCAGCAATACACATTAGTGCATGCACATGACCAGAGAAAAAAGCAATGTTCCACCAGTCTAGCTAGCAGCCAAATTATGACAGCCTGGTTACAAACATGTAATATCTTGCACCTTATTTTAGTAGACAGACAATTCTATTGTTGGTCCTAGCTACATGTGATTACACACAAGATAAGTTATAACTTATGTACCAACATAGTTACCTGCATAAGATCAGTTCTAACAGAGTGGGGAAACAAGAGAGAAAACAAAGAGAGTGTGCCTTGAAACAGATTTTATATCATTGCAATGAATTGTGAATTGTCGATTCAAGCATTTAAAAGCATTAGAATTGAGAATTAACTGCATAAATGCATCTGGGAGATAGCATGAGTGCTATAATGAAACTTAATTCCAATGTCCTTAAAGATTTGTAATGTGCAACAAGAATAGACCACTCACTAAATATGTTGGGGGGTGAGGAATGAAGGTATTGTGGAAGGAATTTTCAGTGGAAACAACATACACTGAGAATCTACAATATTTTCTTGAACATAAAAAATGGCGAGTAAAAAAGAGTAATGTGTCTCAACTACATCGAGTGGATAATGGTACTCATTATGATGAAGGGATCAAAGGGATCAAAAAGAAAGTTTAGAGAAAAGACTAGTACCATTTCTAAAATACTGACCATTCCAAGAACTCCCTAGGAACGGTTTTTTGGCGTCCATTTCATGTCATTTTCTGGGAACTTTTCCAGGTTGTATCCTTCAAGAGATGGGTCATTCCCATAAAACAAATGCAGTAACAATAATTTCAGCCTGTAGAGCGTATTTTATGCCCTCATTTGGATATAAAGGAAACGAGTGTAAAGTTTAAGAAAAACCAAAAAGAAGCTTAGGTTAGTTTGACCTAATATATTGCTAGTAATCAAATACTTAACAGAAGTCAGCTATGATAATTCATCTAGTTATCAATGAGAAGATAAAGTTAACAGGGTATAGATGGATATATCTACAGATATGAGAACAAATTGGATACAATATGGTTGGATATGCATATATAAAAATACATGTAAAATATGTGTGAGAATTTATAATTCTTGAAATATTACTAAATGCCTATATTAATATTAAACCATCGTATGTAAACAATACATAAAAATAAGTCTTGTCACTTTACATATTATATATCATAGCATATCATCACTCATTCAAAATATCATGTAATAAATTCATTATCTTCATATGAGTATTGAAGTTCCACATTGTTAATATCTTCTAGTGAGAAGAGATGTAGAATGAGGTAGATCCATATACGTATACTCCACTAGTAGAAGCTTATGTTACCATTTACTATTTTACCAAATTATACTGAGTGCAATCAAAGACATGCAACTCGGGTAATTTTGATTCGACACCCCCATCCTAGTAGACCCCTTCCTATAATTTACTCTCTTATGTAATAAAAGGTGGAGGTTGGAATGAAGTTATGAACAAATACAAACTCCTTGGCCTACTTTGATTCCAATCCAGTGCATTGCATGAATGAAGCAATAAATATTCCACTTCCTCTCAATTGATAATGAAACGATGACCTATGAAAAGAAGCCTAATGGATAAAGTCTCAAGATCAACCCATTCAATCAGCTTCATGATTTTTCCATCTGTAGTATCCACATCCACATACATGCCCTAAGTTTTAAAGATAAAGAGTGCAGAAATGTCACGTCCCCATGCCTCCGACCGGCGAAGAGGATGCGACTACAGGCTTCATTCACCCAGGCTAAGAGCCCCATAAACATGTACAGGCATAAATAAAATGCTGAAATGCTAAAACAGAATGCTGATAAAGAGATGCATTACGGTGGAATGTACACAGATACCATCATTCATCATACGCAACTACAATTGTATTTTATGCACAACTATGATTATTTATCTTGCACAGCGGAATCAATATGAATTCAAACAAGCATTCTTTCAACATGTTCATTTCATTTTCCTTAACAGTAAATATAGAATTGCAGAGGTAAAATACATAAGATCACTTAACTTATGAAAACTTTGCTCCGCAACCAGCTACGTCGCTGCAACGTTCCACCCAACCATAGGCCAGCGTGCTCCTCAATCTCTCAGCAGCGCTGCCACCCCCGAGCTGGGCATGATTCTCCAAGGAATAAGGGAACTAGCAGGCTTACACATAGCCAGGGATATACAAAAAACAGCCAAGCCAACAGAGTTGGGTTTATCAGGCCATTAAGGAGTTGGAGAAGGCAAATTGCTAAGCTGGTGAGCTCATTACAGAGCCAAGAACACCTACACCAGGACTAGCCTGACCTCTAAGACACCCAAACACACCCAACACAAGGAATCATTCTTTTCTCTGCTACACAGTTCCTCAGGCCCTGCATTCCCTTCCAGTGCTATTCAGGGGTGATGGAGAAGAAGGCCAGCCCTCTAGCTCTGTCTGTGTGGTTTCCAGCCACCAGGTTTATCAAGCAAATCTAAGCCAACATCCCTGCTCCTCTCACGGTCCGAAGACCAACCATTGCACACAAGCAACTAAGTCAGCTGTCACAGCCTAAACAGGAAAACGACTTCTGAGTCATTATTGGCCCTATCGTGGCCAAAATGACTCTCAGGCGAATTTACAACAGTCCCCAGCATGCAAGGAAGACCACAACAACCACAACCAACAACGTGGGAAAACACATCCCGTCCTGGGCAACGAAATCACCAAGAAAACACATACAGACTGAGCTGGGGAAGAAATTACAGTCTCCCAGCCTGTGGGTGAGCATGAGCAACAATGCAGAACCCAAAATCGTCCCGTGAGTACAGGATACGGCCACACTATTCACCAATCTGCAGAGGAAAACTGCTGCGTGGGTAAATCCAGCAAAATCCTGTGCGTGAAGACAAAAAACGGGAAGGAATCCCTCTACGTGAGAATGCATAGCAATGGAGAGGACGCGAATTTGCAGGAGAAAATCACGTGGGTAAAAATCAGGAAAAAATCCTGTGCGTGAAAGCAATGACCAGACAAATGGGAAGTGCATGAAGGTGAATAGCTACAAGGAGGACGCGAAATTGCACTACGTGGGGGTTCAGCAACTCATGGAGAGAGGAATAAAAATCTGCGTGGGTGAAGAGTGCATTTTTCCTTTCCATTCCGAAGTCAACTATGGGTGGAGTGTGCATGGAGGCATGGACTGACAGTCCTGCCACCCCATTCCCAAAACAATTAACTGCCATAAATTCCCTTAGCTACCAGCATAAATTATTAACTGAAGGTGGTTAGGATAAAACAAAATGAGGAGACACATGGATTTTCAACCCATTGGCCAAAGCTGGACAATTTCCCCACCCTTATCCTTGTGAAAATCATGCCCCTTTCGATTTATTTGCCACGACCGTAGCTAGTTGTGTTTATTTTTAATTATAGATGCATATTTACATGAGGATAACTCAAAACGTATGCCGCATGGCCCGATATACCATCGGTGACAATTCAAATCCAAACATAACATAATCGATCAATGGTGGGGCCTTGGCCTTTAGCTCCACACCATGATCATTTACAATTTATACATCATATACATCTAATGTAACGGGGTCAAAACCGGGACATTACAAGAAATTTCTAACAGACCTCCATGGTAACTCTGGGATTTTAAAGCATGCTCATCAAAGCTTCCTTGTCTCCAACTACAATTTACTTCTTGTCTTTGTTTGATACTTTTCTTCCTGGAAATAAAAGCATATCAGCATGATTGAATCTAGAATTCAATGTAGATGTCAAAAGATGCAGATGCAACAAATTTACGATCTCCTTCTATCTTTCAATAACTATTTCCCACTTGTCATGATAGAATATTTCCTCTAGGTCCTGCTCTTTTGCATTAATAGTGTCCATCATCTTCTCCAACATGCTATCTATATGCCCTGATCCCTCACACACCTTTTCAACTAAGGTGCATCTATGTCAATGTAGCAAATGATGCAGTCCAGACTCCAGACAACACAAGCATCAAATATCACCAAGTTGACCAATCTATTCATAGTTTAAGTTCTATCAGTTTGGGACAACCTCTATACAACAAAAACATCACTGATTACCATGCTAGATAAAGGTCAAGTTCACCTCTGCTAGCCAATTCAAGACAATGTAGAAAGAAAACCGAGTTTTGAGAAACCTTGAAAATTTTCAACCTATCAAAAAATAATAAGTAAAATAATAGATTTATACAAAATCAAAATATGTACATACCTTTATGAGCTGCAATTTCACAAATTGCCAATAAATGGTCTGGAAAATCTATTGGATTTTGATTGAAAAATACCCAGATCTAATTTGTGATGATTTATTCTAATCCATTCAATATTCCCCATCTTACTCAACAAAGGTTGAGAGCAAGTACCACACAGAACCAAGAAATATATTGGTTATGTGTAGCTTCCACAATGGTACAATCAAGGAAATATATTTGTTATATTCAGCCATCGAACCTGCTAGGAACTTATAGCAGTCAACAACAACCTCAACATAGTCAACAACAGTAACAGGTTTCCCATTTCTTTGGTCAACAGTAAATCTCAGTGTAAACGTGGGCATGGTTAGGGCTTGATGATAGTGGTCATCTTGCAAAGTGTTCATCTATTGGATTCTTTTGGTATTCCCTAATGGAAAATTCAAATTGATGTAATAATCCATTCCTTATCTGCTCATGTACAAACTCAGTCATCTCGTACTAAGAAAGATTTCCATTGCTGGGGTTTTTGTTCCTTAAAAAGTTTTTCCCTAGGGTAAAATTTTGTGTACTTGTGAGTGATTGTTTCTTCTTGTTTACAATTCATCTACTACTGCTATAATCTTAGCTTTATACTCTTGAAGTCTACAATTTTTGAAAAAAATGTTACTACTAACAAATTCAAATCCATGTTAAAAATTTAACATTTAGTACTTTATGGAACATTTTAGGTGATCATCTATGGTAGTACTGAGGCCTATAGAATCTGATCAAGATGTTGATCCATGATGAAATATTTGGCAATGAAAGCATCAAGAGGAGATGGGATAGTTAGTTCTGGAATGATATTTCAGTTCCTTGGAGATGACCTTGTGGCTGTTGTTACAATTTAGAATGCTACGAAATGTTGGGTTTTTTCCTTAACTTTATCTTGAAGGGAGTGACTTTGGGTGATAACATGTTGGCATCGTTTCTAGGGATAAAGTCCACTTCCCAAAATATTTTTAAGACTATGCTTCATGACATGTTGTGAGAGTGTTATATTTGAAGATATAGTTCTCACATGGTGACTCCATGAAAGGATGAATCCTTTGTTCCTTGCATATTTCTTTGAAGACATTTGGTGGGTGTAGAAGTGAGCACATATATCTTATTTGAAGGCATTTGAAGCTCATCTTAGCAACTTCACATGAGGTATTTTTCATATTTAATTGCAGCCCTATATTTTGCAACAAGTTGTATGAAGCCATGGGATTTTAGTATAGCATATGCTCCTTTGGATTATCCAAACATTCATGGATATCCCAATCAAATTCCTTCCATTTTTGGGAAGAATCCTCTTAAATAATTTATGGTGATCCTTCTAACACTCACAATCCATCCAAGCATGTTTCATTAGTGGGGGATTATTTTCAGTTTTAGGCATTGATCATGAGAATGTTGCTATGAAGGTGTATGTTAGATATTTAGAAGTTCTAAGTAATGGTTTCATTATTTGGGAAAGGGTTGAATTTCATATTATGCAATTTTTACTAAACCATTTCTTAAGTATTTGAATCATTCCTATGAAGAGGAGCAAGAAGATGAAAGCATTAAGACCTTGGCATGAAGAAGAAATAGATAAGGCATCTTCAAAATTTCCTCATGGTCATCTTCATCCATTGATATGTGCTAATGAGGAAGATTTGGGGTAGCATTGTTCTTCCTCTTCTTGGATGAATTTGGAGCAGAAATTGCAGGGTCATTTCTAGACATGCTCTTCACTCTCTAATGTTGGTTTTTCTAATGATTCAGGATTTTTTTTATGATGTTATTAAAGAATAAATTTTAATGTAAGAAAAGGAGGTATATGTGATGCATGTTCCATTGGAAATCATCATAGGGATTCTTTCTTTTCAAATGATGAAAAACTTGTTAGGACTCTTTTGACCTTGTTCACACTTATGTGTAGGAATGATGCGTACTCCTTACATAACTAGCTTCTCTTACTCTATTATGTTCATAGATAAATCTACTAAAAAATGTTGGATATATTTCGTGAAGCACAAGAGTGAAGTCTTTGAAAAGTATTGTGAATTCAAATCTGTCAAAAAGCAGACAGTACATGGAATACAATCGAAATCATGAGAAGTGATAATGGTAGAAGTCAAAAGCTGATATTGACTATTGACTATGATGATACCTTTGCTCATGTTTCTCTGTATACTACCATTATATGTGTAATTTCCTTTGTTGCTTATTTTAATTGAAGTCTTCATCAAATGGACGTGAAGGAAGCCTTCTTGAATGGACGTGAAGGAAGCCTTCTTGAATGGTGTTCTATAGGAAGAAGTCTATATACGAAAACCACAGGGGTTTGGAGTCGTTTCCCAAGAAGATATTGTGTGCAAGTTGTTGAAAGCCCTTTATGGTCTTAAGGAGGGTCCTCATGTAAGGTATATTCCGATTGATGAGTGACTCCATAAAAAAAGGTGTGCAGATGTCATCCACAGATGCTAATTTATATTTTCTATGTGATGGCAGTAGCATTTTGATGGTGGTAGCATTGTGATAGTTGGTTTGCATGTAGATGATCTCGTTGTGACAAGAAATGATGATGAATTATTTCACTGGTAGAAGAATAAATTATGTCAAGAATTTGAAATGAAAAATTTGGGTCATCTTCACTATTGTCTCATTTTGGATGTGTGGCAATATAAAGATCAACTTATTTTGACTCAAGCTAAGTATGTTGTGAATATTTTGAAAAAGTTCAAAATCGAGGGTTGAAAAACTATTTCAACGCTCATGGATCCTTGTGTTAAGTTGAGAGTTGATGACCCAAGCAAAGATGTGGATGCTACATTGTATCACGAATTGATTGGTAGACTTATTTACTTGTGTAATACTTATCCTAACTTGTGTGCTATGAAGTAAATGTGCTAAGTCAATTTATGGTTAAGCCAAAGGAGGTCCATTGGTAGGCTAGTAAGCGAATTCTCTGGTATTTGAGTGGCACTATTTCTTATGGTATCATTTATAAAAGATGAAGAGATGTATATTTGCATGGCTATGTGGATGTTTATTGGGTAGGTGATGTGAACTACAGAAAGTCTACCACAGGTTATTGCTTCTAATTAGGTTCTGGCATGGTTTTTTGGAGTAGCAAGAAACAAGCTTGTGTTGCTTTGTCATCCATAGAGGCTGAACATATTGCTGCTACTACTAGGAGTTGTGAAGCAGTGTGGTTTAAGAAATTGATTCTTAAGAATGATGAAACATAGTTAATTGATTATCTATTGTGATAATCAGTTATGTGTAAAGATGGAAAAAAAATGGAGAGGTTGTAAGTACTGGAAGGAGCTAGTGTTTCCTTCCTGGATAAGGTTTATAAGAGAAGACTCCCTTACGTATTAAAATAAAGTGGAATGAGAAAGACTCTAGAGATATATATCAAGGAATGTATGAATTTACTTTAGGGAAAAGGACTAGAGCTCAGTGGTATGCAATAAGATGAAAAAATATTATCACTATTAAGAGCTACTCTACTAAAGAGTCTCATTGCACAATATATGGACTAGGAGAGCAAGCAAGCGGAGCTGGTGATAAATGTGATAGAACAAATGGAAGCTCTAGAGGTTTACAATGAAGTAGATGAGAGGGAAATGAAAGCCTTCATTGACGGATCGAGATAAGTCCAAAATAGAATGGGTTCAAGGCAGGCAATAAATAGTGATGGATGGACACAACCTCTAGCTTCTTCGTTGTAGCTCAGGGAGGGGAAAGGGACTAAGCTTCTTCGCTGAGCAGATTTGTGAATTTGTTACGGCAACATAGATCGATCCATAGTGCCTTCCCTTCTACCTACTAGGATACTATTATATAAATAGCTAGCTATTTTTGACCTGGTAAGACCAGTATTTTATTCCCTGCTTATTAATTAGGATCATGCAATAGACAAGTGATTGATTGTTCAAGTAGTGCCAGTATGGGAAGCGAGGTCGATCGATGCTTGATTGTGATTCATTGATGATAGCCCACACCTTACAAGCAATATTGATGTTCCCACTACCAACAAGCAACATCTGACAAATCCACATACACAACACACAGCGCTCTCCGCTTTGGCTAGTGAGCCAGAAGATACGTCTGCCTCTAGATCTAGAGTGATGGATGGGTGTGAGAAGATCATTGGATGATCGCAGCCCTAAAAGCGGAGACTAGGATTATCCTGCACGAAGCTGTTAACATCAATACATTCTCCACTAAACGTGGAAAGCCATTAAAATAAAAGCCCAAATAATCCATTCAAACAAATAATCCATCCACTCGTTAATGAAAAGAGTGAATGTAGCCCATCTGAGTAGCCAAGGAGAGTATCTTAAAATTTCATTCTTACTATTGATATTCCACGCCACCCTTCATTTTCTTTGAGAAGGTATGAGAGACTCGATCAACAAGAAGGAGATTTACATATTGTTGGCTCCATCCATATAAAAAGGCACCCAGAGAACATCCCCATATAAAACTAAATCTTCAGGTATAAAGCGGCTCTGAAGAATAATGATTTTTCATAAGACGGGATAGTCAGGAGTCAAATTTGGGTTGGTTAGCATGAAACCACTTCGTTCCTCGTCTGACTTACTCCCGAGACAAATAAAACTGCTAACGCACCTTGTCCAACGATGTCTGCTATGAGTTCCAACAAAATGGGTAAGGGTAAGTATTAATTAAACCTTGCTAACTTTCCAGTTATGTATGTCTCTGCTCTCAACCTGGTCCAAACTGTCATCCAATAGCTTGGTTCTAACTAGATGGGTACGGGTCTGTATGGCCTCAACCTTCTTTATGGATTGGATGTATTAAACCTTATTCCGAACACATTCCGCAAACAGTAATTGTTCTAAATAAGAGCCAGCCATAAAAAGGAATGGTGAGAAAAAACATAAAAAGGTAAAGTGAGGGATGAAGTGAAAGGCCAATAAAGTTAATTTCTGTACTGGCACCAATTAAAGCAATATCAACAGCCAGCACAACAGCCTTATGGGTTCCCAATGCGTAATTTCTATATGGTTTTGTTGCCAGGTCGTCATGCTTCTAATCGGTAAGTTGATTGGAGGACGGGTATAAATTATCTCTTCTCAGGATGCTTTGCTTCATAACAAAACCTTGCAGCCAAATGCTATGCAATTTATTGTAAAAATTTAAAAACACATTATAGATATTATAATGTGAGTGTAATCCTGTAGTCTTTTCATATTCTGTTGTGCTCAGTCAATCCAAGAAAATCAATTCCAGGGAGGATAGGTAAATCCCATGGCCAACAAGAGACCATTGGGTAGTAGAGAATGGAAGGGGATACTATGCATCTTGCTGAAGACACCATTTTGGTATTTTGTTACAGTATCCACATCCATATGTAAGAGGTTTCAAGTTCTAACTAAAAAAACATTGACAAATAAGTTAATGTAGGGGAAATACCCAATGTACAGGATTCTCATAAGTCACTATGAATGCAGAAACGATCCACATGAAATATATTCATTCCTCACTCTAATTCTTGACAATTTTCATCATTAATTTTTCAAAATTTAAAAAACCATACTAAGCAAAAATAAAATGAGCTGCTTGTTTACCATTCTGGAAAATAACAGATATCAAGATTACCTCAGTACCGTTTATCTTCACCTTAAATTTTGATGAACCTATATGCAGTCTTGATCTTCACTAATGTATGCAATCTCTTATAGTATTATAGCTACTATCTTTCCCACAGTGCTGCTTCAACCAATTAGCCAATTAGTTTGTAACCTAGTGTGAGACTTAGCTTGATTTATGTTGTAAAGACTAGTTGGAAATTGTGTGGTTGTTGTGATCCCATATTGAACTAGATCACTCATATTGAGGATGTTGTGTGTACTACATATTCATTTGTTGTCTCATCTCCATAAGAATACAAGAGCCACCTACAGTTAAATAAAAGGAGCTGCCTCTTTTGAAGAGGTCGTTGTGAGAGGAAGAGCCACGTGAAAGAGCAGAGGAAGTAAAACCTAACTGTTGTTGTCCATCATTCACGTGCCTCAGAGCTGTCAACTGAGTATGATGATTTAGGAATGGATGTGCCTAAGTGTAGTAGACATATTGGGAGCCCGTTTCAACCAGTATCAGATACTATATAGAGTTAAGCATGAATTCGAGCATAGGTAAATGATCAAGAAGATCTGCAATTTGTGCCAGATGAAACTGGAGACTCAAACAACTTTGAGACAAATTAAAACACTGAATCTTAACCTATAAAATTGGTACTGTAAAGTATTATTTTAGATAGTTTTGGAATTTCTTTTATTCCAAAATTTTCCCCTCTGCAACAGTATGCTTGTAACAGAGGTAACTATCTATAATGAAACAATGGGGAAGTTTTCTTTTGTAGTTTGTGTCATGTCTGTTGATTCTTGAAACATATGCTTTTATTTCTGTGAAATGAACTTAAGCATATTGATACTAATGATTCCATTTAAAAACATATTCACTTGGGAACAAAAATACATGTAAAATTAAAATATTGTTGACTCACCTGAATGTGAACTTCAAGTGGTACTGGCCTTACACTTGGTTTGAAGTTGAAAAGACCAGCATCATCAAGACCCAGCCATTCAACTAAATCACTGTATAAAAGTTACACTATAAATAAGATGATTGTATTAAAAAAGAGGACAGAACTTAGAATATTGCCTAGAATGGTCACATAGCTACTAAAAGAAAGTCATAATCTAAAATGGTTCCCACTCTGCTACAATTTTTATGTATGCATGCACTTTTATAGAATATAAGTGTCAATTCAAAAAATATGCAAAGTTTACATATCTGGAGCATCCATCTCTCACTTCTCCAAAAGATAAAATCAACTATCAATGTTAAGGTTTTCATTATGTTTCCCAAACACATGCAGAACAAAGCATCCAACACTCACTTCTCCAAAAGAGAAAACCAACTATCAATGTTAAGGTTTTCATGGTGTTTCCCAAACACATGTAGAACATAAAAGTAGATATTTCCACTACCAGCTAATAATAAACCATCAGGGTATCTAATCTCCTAATGACAAGTTTTGGTCATGTTTCAATCGCAAGGGTTTCAAATGTCATGGTTTAGAGCAACAAAACTTTAACCACTGGTTTGTAGATTTATACTTAATATCTATGCTGGTTGGAATAACCATATTGGAATCAAACCAAAACTATCAAATACCAAGTCATGTATTGTACTATCCTGTGATACTATTCTATACTGATGCAAAAGACAAAGAAGGAATAGTTCCCGAACTCTATTACATAAATCGTCATTTATTAAAGACTCAAATTATTGAAAGAAACAGGTATTATAAATAAACCTTACCGAGCATTAGCTAAAGCAGTTGACAAACCAACAAAGCAGATGGGGCGTGTTGTTTGTGAAGAATAAATCTCATTTGAGAAACAATAACCTACAATGAGATTGTCCCGAAGTGTTGATCTCCCAATAAAATTGGCATACATGTTTGCAAGGGCACTCCCTACCAATACATCTATTTATTGTAGAATCAACACTCCCCACAAAGACATCGATTTGTCGTAGATCCTAAAATGAGTGAAATCCCTCATATTCTTAGCAGTAGATCCTAAAATGAGTGAAATAAGGCATACCCATTCCTTTGCCTACGTTTGTTTTTCATATTCTTAGCAGTAGATCCTAAAATGAATGAAATAAGGCATACCCATTCCTCTGCCTACGTTCGTTGTTTAGTATGCCCATTTCTCTGTGTTCAATGAGCTCTCTGGTATATAGGTCGATAGGCAGACAATCTGTAAAATAAGAAGGGATCCAAACTAACACGCTTAGGTAAATCTATTCCAAGCAGGCAAGGGAAGTGTGAAACATAGTAGGGTTCAAATTTTAGTGGTTGTGGAGGGAATGCTTTTTTAATTTTTTGAAATG
>LPNX011126198.1:380015-427496 GCA_001517045.1 Pseudotsuga menziesii | reverse complement strand
AGATCCCCACAAAAGAGCAACCCCAAAATCCAAGACCAAGTGGAAAGATCCCCACAAAAGAGCAACGCCAAAATCCAAGACCAAGTGGGAAGATCCCCACAAAAGAGCAACACCAAAATCCAAGACCAAGTGGGAAAATCCCCACAAAAGAGCAACGCCAAAAAAAAACCCTTAGGAATTTCGCACTTCTTAACCAAGAGATAAGTGCGAGACTCAGTGTGTGAGATAATGAACCTAGCCGTACATCTATTTATATGAAAAATGAACCTAGGCTTTCCATTTTAATGTGTGTGGGATAATGTCTTAAGCGTCGCTTTCCATTTTAAATAATTAACCAATTACGACAAATTATTAAATGATTGATAAGACATTATTAAATGAATGAGTAATTTAAGCGCCGTCGCTTAAGCGACGCTTGCAAGCCTATCCGTCGCTTAAGCGACGCTTATCAAGCCTAGCCATCGCTTAAGTGACGCTGATCACCACCATTTCAAAAAAAAAATTATCTTCCTGATTTTTGGCACTGTTAAAATAAAAAATCCACGCGCCGTCGGAAAAAACCGTCGGATTTTGGATCGAAATATAGTAGTGGCACATTCATCTTTACATAATGTAGCATTAAGTATATTTGTTACAAATTCACAAATACCTAAACTACATAAATGTCTTACCTTTTCATTAAATTCAACCATATGTTACATAATACTTCATCATGAATTAGTTTAAACTAGAAACTGCTCATGTGGTGTGAGGGTAGTTAAAAATAATAAAATAATAAAAAATATAAGTCATGAAGTAATGGTTAAGTTTTCATGCCTATTGTTTCATTTATGACTGGTGTTCATTTTCTTTTAGTGCACATAATAAGCATATCGTTAATACTACTCATAATAATATATTATCAAAATATTAATGTTGAGTTGAGGAATATACAATAGATGGAGATTACACTATAACTGTTCATCCGATTACTTGGTTTCGTCAATCCAAGGTAGGAGAAAATTGGAATAGGTTAGAGAGGGATGAAGGCTATACAACACGGAACAATATATACCCGATTTGCACTGAGAGAACATCACATGTGTTGATCATGTCATTTAATGCAGGGGTCAATCTCAATCCACAGAAAGAGGCCGAATGTAGATGAGTGTTGAACACCTGCACAGAAATATCTAGATAGCAAGAGAGAACGCACGGCTTGCAAAATAGAAAAATAATGAAAACAGAGAGAAGGACTGAATAATTATGTACTAATGTGTGTAAAAGATTACAATACATAATAGTTATCCTAATTAGCAGAAAATAAGAAACATGTCATAGTGGTGGTCTAAAGAGAACTAATGCATGCAATCAGTTACGGAGTGAATTGACACCAAGGCTGTCAATTACAGAGGAAATTGAGCCTGCATGGGTCTCCAACACCCCCCCTGAACACTACTATGGGGTAATAAAGAAAGGGCCCCAACAACTAAGGCCATAATAGGTCACCCAAAAACAATGCAACTAATGAACACTAAAATAAAATGAGGAAAGAGGGAAAACCTCATGGGAAAAACCCCCCCTCAAGATACAATGTAGCAAAAGAAGAAAAAGACAGTTGCTAGGAAGTTGTGTCCTTCACTCCAAGATGATCGTGTAGAGAGTGGAACTTCTGCACAGTGAAGGTCTTGGTGAAGATATCGACAGTTTGTTCAGCTGAAGGACAGAACTGCAAATCGATGATCTGCTCGTGCACCAAATATCTTATATAGTGCATGTGGATCTGTATGTGCTTCGTCTGCTGCCTCTATACTAGATCTCTACAGAACTTTAGAGTGCTCTGGTTGTCACACCAGATGACAGTAGGCCGGTGGAACTGGATTCCCAACACAGTGAGAAAATGTTGTAGCCACAAAGCCTGAACGATTATGTTGACTACCCCTCTGTATTCGGCCTCATATGAAGATATAGAAATAGCAACATGCTTCTTTCTCGACCAACAAATTGGCCCTGAACCTAGACTAAGTGAGTACCTAGATGTGGACTTGCAATCAATGCTATTTCCAGCCCAGTCAGAATCAATGAATCCTATTAGATCCAATGCTGAATCCGCTGCATAGTGAATCCCAAAGGTGATGGTGCCATGTACGTATCGAAGGATTTGCTTGGAATCCTTCCAATGTAGCTCATGTGGCTCCTGCATGAACTGAGAGACTGCCCCAACTACATACGAGAGGTCTCGTCGAGAGTGTATAAGATACAACAAGCTCCCCACTAGTTGTCTGTATAGAGTATTGTCAACCAATGGAGTGTTCCTTCCATCCTCAAGTTTGACCCCAAATAGGAAAGGAGTCGGTGCATACTTGCAGTCTGTCATATGGAATCACTCTAGAAGATCTGGAGCATACTTGGCCTGAGATAGTTTGATGCATGAGGCATCATGGATGATTTCAAGACCAAAGAAGAAATGTAATGGACCCATGTCCGTCATCAAAAACTTGTCATGTAGAATCCTCTTAACTGCAACAAGTGTTGAAGTCGAGTTGCCAGTGATCAACAAATCATCCACATAAAAAACTAGTAGCAGAAGTGACTCAACTGTCCTAAGCATGTATACATTCGGATCTGACTTACACTGTACAAAGTTTTGGGACAATAGGTAGGATTCCATCTTGGCATAGCATGCTCTCGGGGCTTGCTTAAGGTCGTATAGAGACTTCTTCAGTCTGCAAACCAAGGATGAATCTTGTATGAAGCCTTGTGGCTGCTCCATGTAGATCTCGTCAGAGAGATCACCGTAAAGAAATGCATTCTTCACATCCATCTGATGGACTTCCCACCTCCTGGATGTAGCAATGGCAAGTGCTAATCGAATGGAATCAATCTTTGCTACTGGAGTAAAGGTCTCATCATAGTCTAACCCATGAACCTGCTGAAAACCTTTGGAAACTAGCCTGGCTTTGTATCTGTTGATCTGTTCGTCTGCTACCTTCTTGGTCTTGTAGACCCATCTGCATCAGACAAGCTTCCTGTCTAAAGGAAGTGGCACCAGATCCCAAGTCTAGTTTTCTAGGAGAGAGTTGTACTCTGTTAGGAACCCATGTCAATCCCTCTCTTTACTATGTTAGTATATTGTTGTTGGACGCATATGCTTTGTAAGTTGTCCCATAGTAATTGTTGATCCATAGTTTGTGTTATTGTTGTGAAGTGCATATGCTTTGTAAGCCGCCTGGAGTATTTGTTGATCCATAGTTTATATTGGCCCATGGTTTTGACCCATAGTATTGGCGCCCATAGTTTATATTGGCCCATGGTTTTGACCCATAGTATTGGCGCCTATTTTTGGTATATAAGTGTGTGTTGAGGCCAAGGAAGGCACCGTGAAGTTATTTTGTATTGAGCTTGCTCAAAGGAGGTTGCCCCCTCAAAGTGGTTTGCGATTAATATAAAAGTGATTCTGAGTTCTGCTGCTATATCGTGTGTTTTGATTTCTTGTTTGCTGCAGGTTCCTCACATCTGGTATCAGAGCACTTTCTTTGGCACACGTGGGAAATTTTTTTTTGGGCGGTGACTTTCAGATCAATTTCTGAAACTTTCTGCATAAAATCAGAAGAAACAGATTGCATATCTGAATTCCTCTTTCAAAAATACGCAGTTTCAAAAAAAAATCATCTCATTTGGAGTTCTAAAAGTGGAGATATCGCGGATTTAAAATCCGCAATTTTTCAGAATTTCGGTGACGGCCGCGGAAATTGCGGCGCGAAAATCTTCTGACCGAGTGCCCAGATTTCTATTCCGATTTCATGGGTGGAAGTAGAGTGGTTGTTCCAGTTCCGGAAACATGCTATAATAGTTATTCTGAGCAATATAGATCCGCTTTTTGAACATTGGGTGGAATTTTTGCCCAAATTTTTTTTCTGTTGCAAGTTCGGATCTGGGAATAATCCCTCTCCGCTTAACTGTGGGAAGTACTTGGGCATAAGCCCTAAAACTCATTGTGAGGAGTACCACAGGAACCCCGAAGTAGTTGGCCCATTGAGAGGACCTGCCAGCGAAAAGGGCAACGACCCCTACCTGATTGACTAGTTCCCACCCGTGAGGTAAACCAAGAGCTGTCGTTTGTGGCCAAGCAGTTATCAGTTTTACCTGAGCCGTGGAGTGAGGGGTACTACCCCAATACGCAAGCTTTCAGACAGCATTGGTGGCCGAATGAATCCCTTGAACCGATAGGAAGCCACACATACATGGGGTCCATATCTATTTTCCGTTGCACAATTGCAGATTTCCTCTGTCCAGAACTGTTGCCGGTCAGTTCCGCGCCGTTGCAGATCCACCTGTTGCCGATCACTTCCGCGCCGTTGCAGATCCCTTCCTGAAAAATCTCCTGCTTATGGTTGTCACCCACACAGGAGAAAAAATCATGGAGGAAGTACTTGCAGCCATCCAAGCCAAACTCCAGGAACTGGATGAAAAATTTCTCAGTCTCCATCTTGAGCATTCAGCTATGAACACCAGACGACAGTCCAAGTCTTCATCAACCAATGGGTTCTCTTCTTCCAGCAATTTTCGTGGTCCGAAGCTAGATTTTCCGCGCTTCAATGGTACTGATCCGACTGGATGGATCTATCGTGCAGAACAGTATTTCAGCCTTCATAATACTTTTGATGTCCACCAAGTTCCACTTGCCTCCTTTCATTTGGAACAGGAAGCTCTTCAATGGTATCGTTGGTACATCAAGGCTCATGAAGAGCCAAAATGGCCTACTTTTTGCTAGCTCCTTTTGCACCGCTTTGGTCCGAGTGCTTTTGATGACTTCACAGGAACTCTCACTAAACTTCGCCAAACTGGCACTGTGAAAGAGTATCAAACTGAATTTGAGAAACTAGCTAATCACACTGAAGGATTACCTGATGACTTCTACCAGAGTTGTTTTATCAGTGGTCTAAAGGATGCAATTCGCTCTGAGGTCAAAATGTTCAGTCCCAACACAATGATGGAAGCCATGGGGTTGGCTAAGTTGGCAGAAGACAAGATGGCAGCCCAACAGTGCTCCAAATCCTCTTTTGTTCCCTTCCGCAATATGGGTTCTCAACGACCTCCCATTCCGCCAGCTCCTCGCTCACCTCCAATCAAGCATTTGTCTGAAACAGAGATGCAGGCACGGAGAGAAAAAGGGCTTTGTTATAATTGTGATGAGAAATTCAGTCGGGGACATCGATGTGTTCAACAAAAGATCTATCTCTTGGATGTGGATTCTCCACCTGCCTCTGAACTTGGTGAAGAAGTTGCCGATGTAATGGATGCTCTGGTTGACACTCAGGAGCCACCTACTGGCCCTCCATCTCAGGACGACCAGCCCGAGATATCCCTCCATGCTTTAGCTGGAGTCACTGCCCCCCAAACAATGCGGGTACGCGGTTACTTCAAGAAGCTTCCTCTTACAATACTCATTGATTCTGGCAGCACTCATAATTTCATTGACCCTCGGATCGCCAAACAAGTTGATTGTTTTATCCATCCTTGCTCCAACTTTGAAGTCATGGTTGCCAATGGGGGCACCTTACCTTGCAAAGGGAAGTGTCGTAATGTGCGTATCTCTATAGGAGATTATAACCTCCGCTCTGACATGTTTGCCTTGACCTTAGGCGGATGTGATGTGGTTTTGGGCGCTCAATGGCTGCGCACACTTGGTCCCATATTATGGGATTTTGCTGAACTTTGGATGCAGTTCTCCCCCGATGGACACAAACACAAATTGAAGGGATTACAACCAGGGTCTCTCAGCATCATCAATTCACATCGCCTAGAAAAAATCCTTAAGAAGAGTTCCTATGGTGTCATTGCTCAGCTCCATTCCCTTCAAATGAAACCTTCAGCGGCCCCCACTACTCCTTTGGATCTCCAACAAATTATGGATCGCTATACAGGTGTTTTTGCTGAACCAGTGGGACTTCCACCTTCACGACCAGAGGACCATCGTATTCAGCTCCTCCCTGGTAGCATTCCTCCCAACATCAGGCCCTATTTGCGGAAATTCATTCTGGTATTTTTTGATGATATCCTCGTCTACAGTAAAACATGGGCTGAACATCTCCAGCATCTGGCTCTTGTAATGCAACTTTTCTCTGATCATCATCTCCATGCCAACAAGTCTAACTGTGTTTTTGGCCAAAAGAAAGTTGAGTATCTTGGGCACATTATCTCAGCACAAGGGGTTCGTGTGGAGATACTCCAGAGCCTTCGTGGTTTTTTGGGGTTGACTGTCTACTACCGCAAGTTTGTCAAGGATTATGGGAAGCTTGCAGCTCCATTAACTGCGCTGTTGAAAAATGATCCTTTTACATGGACACATGTTCCTGAGCGTGCATTTGACAAGCTAAAACAAGCTATGTGTACTACACCCGTTCTAGCTATGCCCGCTTTTTCCAAGCCCTTCACTATTGAGAGTGATGCTTGCGGCAATGGACTTGGTGCTGTTCTCCTTCAAGCTGAACACCCCATTGCGTTCACCCGCGAAGCCCTTTCCGGTAAGAATTTAGCTGCCTCTACATATGAGAAGGAAATGATGGCCATTTTGCATGCAGTACAAAAGTGGCGACCCTACCTCTCAGGGACTCATTTCTGCATCCAGACTGATCACCAGAGTCTGAAATATTTCCTAGAACAGCGTGTATCCTCCCCAGCACAACAGAAATGGGTTAGCAACCTCATGGGTTATGACTATGTGATCACTTATAAGAAGGGTAAGGACAATCTTGTGACGGCTGCCCTTTCTCGCACATTTGATGACCAAGGTTCTCTTTCCGCTATTTCTATGCCTATTCCAAATTGGTTGCAATCAGTTCAGCAGGGTTATGTCAAGGACTCTTCATTATCTCACATCATCCAACGCTTGGACAACAACCCTTCTGTTGTTCCACATTACTCTTGGGATGGTGCTTCACTACGATACAAGGGTCGTCTGGTGCTTCCCCAGAACACAGCTCTTCAACAAGCTATCTTCTATGAACTCCATGCTTCTCCGTCAGCGGAGCACTCTGGTTTTCTCAAAATGTATGAATGGGCAAGGCGCAACTTCTTTTGGCAGGGCATAAAAATGACAATTCAATAGATGGTGGTTGCAGGTGATACCTGCCAGCGCAATAAGGGTGAAACAACACCCCTTTCGAGATTGCTCGAGCCCTTGCCCATACCTCCCCGGATCTGGACAGATATTTCTATGGATTTCATTAACGGGCTCCCTACATCTGGAGGGAAGACAGTGATTTTGGTTGTGGTTCATCGCCTCTCCAAATATTGTCATTTTTGTGCTCTCAGCCATCTCTATACAGCGTCTTCCGTTGCTCAAATTTTCCTGGACCAGATCTTTCGTCTTCATGGAATGCCTTCTTCCATTGTCTCGGATCGTGGTGCGACTTTCACCAGTCATTTTTGGACAGAACTCTTTCACCACACTGGCACCAAACTGAAGATGCGTTCAGGTTATCATCCCCAAACGGATGGTCAGGCTGAAATTATCAATAAATGTTTGGAACCTTATCTTCATTGCTTCTCCTTTGAGCAACAACATCAGTGGGAAAAGTGGCTCCCTCTCGCTAAATGGTGGTACAATACCTCTTACCGCACTGCCTCTAAAATGACTTTATATGAAGCAGTTTATGTTCAGGCACCGCCAGTTCTTCTTCCTTACACCCCCAGCAGTTCTCCAGTTCAGGCAGTTGATGCGGTCCTTCGCATTTTGCGCGCAAACCTTCACATGGTAGGAAATCGCATGCAGCAACAAGCTGATCAGCACCGTTCTGAGCGCACTTTTGAAGCCGGTGATATGGTTTTTCTTCGTCTCCAACCTTACAAGCAATCCTCACTCAAACTCAAAGGGCGTCATCCGCTCGCTCCAAAGTTCTATGGGCCATATAGGATTCTTCAGAAGATTGGGTCTGTTGCTTCTAAATTGGAACTTCCGCCTTCTTCCCGCATTCGTCCAGTATTTCATGTCTCTTGTCTGAAGCAAGTTCTTGGCACCAACATCAAAGGCCAAACTATTTTACCAGAAATGGATAATGCAGGATCCATCTTTTTGGAGCCGGAGGTTGTCCTCAATAAGCGCACTCGTCAGCTTCGCTCTCACTCTATCACAGAGGTCTTAATTCAATGGCACGGAATGCAACCCGAGGATGCTACGTGGGAACCACTCCTCCAGATACAGCGACAATTTCCACATCTAAAGCTTTGAGGACAAAGCTTTTTCTAAGGGGGAGGGGATGTTAGGAACCCATGTCAATCCCTCTCTTTACTATGTTCGTATATTGTTGTTGGACGCATATGCTTTGTAAGTCATCCCATAGTAATTGTTGATCCATAGTTTGTGTTATTGTTGTGAGGCGCATATGCTTTGTAAGCCGCCTGGAGTATTTGTTGATCCATAGTTTATATTGGCCCATGGTTTTGACCCATATTATTGGCGCCCATAGTTTATATTGGCCCATGGTTTTGACCCATAGTATTGGCGCCTATTTTTGGTATATAAGTGTGTGTTGAGGCCAAGGAAGGCACCGTGAAGTTATTTTGTATTGAGCTTGCTCAAAGGAGGTCGCCCCCTCTAAGTGGCTTGTGATTAATATAAAAGTGATTATGAGTTCTGCTGCTATATCGTGTGTTTTGATTACTTGTTTGCTGCAGGTTCCTCACATACTCATCCTGCATAGCAGCTTCCCAAAGGGGATTCCCTGCAGCCTCTGCATAGGCCTGCGAGTCTGAAGAGAGAACCATGTAACAATGCATGGGAATCACTAGTTCGGTAGCTGTGAGTGCATGAGAAGGCTCCTCAAACTGGGACTACGTCCTTGGATCCACTGGATCCCCCATAAGGTCACCTGCATCATGTGGAGTTGTCTATGCATATATCTCTCTTAAGCTCCTTGTTCTCTCAGGGGAGAAAGGAGGTGGATCAACATATTCATGCTCATGTTATCCGTTAGATTCAGAACTCAAATTTGAATCATGATCTGAATGAGTGGACTCATCATCATGGATGTGTGGTGTAGGTAGAGGAACAAAAGTCTCTGCATGTGACTCCAATGGTGCAGTCAAGGGGATTTCCTCAAACTGGACACTTCGTTGAATAAAGAGCTTGTCTATAGAGGGATCAATTAACCTGTAACCCTTCACATCATTGTAATATTCCATGAAGATGCATGCAGTGCTCTGAGGATCTAATGCTTTTCTCTTTTCAGAGGGTATGCAGGCCCATGCACGTGATCCAAATATTTAGAAGTGGGTGACTTCCGGTTTGCAACCGCTCCATGCCTCAAAAGGAGTCACATCCTTGACAGATCTATGAGGAGACCTATTCTGTATGTAGTTGGCACAGTTCAGTGCCTCATCCCATAGTTTAGAAGGAAGAGACCTTGCATGCAACATGCAAGAGGCCATCTCTTTGAGGGATCTGTTCTTCCACTCAGCCACTCCGTTCTGTTGTGGAGTGTATGGTTTTGTATGTTGCGAGTGTATACCTGCCTCTGAACAAAGAGTTTGAACATTCATGTTCACATATTCCCCCCCATTTTCTATGAGGAGGATTTTGATCTTTCTCACAAACTGATTCTCTGCGAGTGCTTTGAAGTCTTTGAGATGCTCAAAAACTTTGGATTTCTGCCTGAGAAAATACACCCAAGTATATCATGAGAAATAATCAAGAAATGTAAGCACATACCTCTCCTTGTTAACGGACAGATGAGGAAAGGGTCCCATCAAATCACTATGGATGAGCTCCAAGGGAGACGAGGCCCTCTGAGCCTTCCCTTTTTCAAACTTCTTTTGAGGATGTTTGCCAAGAACACATCCTTGACAAACTCCTTTGGAAAAATGAACATTGGGAAAGCCAATGACCATTCCCTGCTTGTAGAGTTGTTGCATGTATCTGAAATTAAGAAGATCAAATCTTTTGTTCCATAACCTACTACTATCATTAGCATGCGTAAGTAATAAGGGAGAATCTGGTTCAATGAATTCAGAAAAGGCGTAAAGTCTAGATCTGTGATTTACCTCACCAGTGACAACTTTAGAGTTGCTTTGTATGTCAAAGATATTCATAGCATCAGAAGTGAATTCAACTCTCTTTCTAGTGCCAACATTTGTAATCTGATAGATGGAGAAACGATTCACCAAGAGTTTTGGAACATGTAGCACATCCTCAAAGCTACCATGATTGAGTTCAATTTCGCCCTTACCAGTGATATCAACAGGAGAATCATCCCCCATGAGTATAGGAGGACCTTTGGATGCATCCAATGAAGAGAAGGATTCCTTGGTGGCAACCATGTGGTGAGATGCACCTGAATCTACAATCCATGCATAGGGAGATGAATTAATGGCAATCCAAGCATGGCTAGAGTTATCTTTCCCAGGATCATGATCTTTAGGCTTCTTCTTGGCGACCTCTGGAATGTGATCCCCAAGGTTGTGCTTCTAAAGTATATGGGCCATCTGATCTATCTGCTTCTTCATGCATGAGGATTCTGGATGAAATCCTTTCTGGAAGTATGTGCATTTCTCCATTTTCTTCTATTTTTCACCTTTGGATCCAGAGGAATCATTGAAGGGTTTGGTGTTCCCTTCCTTCTTTGAATTTGCATGTGCCTTTCCTTTGTCTTTGGATTTAAATCTTTGTTTTGGGTTATGGCTGCCATCATCCATAGCAAGAGCATGTGCCTTGGAGCCCTTGATTTTTCCCATACTGATGAGCTTGTCTTGTTCCTGAGACAAAGATTCAATAAAAGCATCAAGAGTGGGCATGGTCTAGTTCTTACCAGAGGTGAGCCTCACTGAATGAAACGTGGAGACAAACACAGAGTATTCCGGTCCAAGCTTAGAAAGGATGGATATAACCATATGTTTTTCCTCCTTAGATTTATCAACCCCGCAACCCTTGAGTTGCAGCAGCAAATCCTTGTATCTTGTGAAGAAATCATGTATATTGTCGAAGCTTCGTGGATCCAAAGAGAGCAACTCCACTTCGAGCATCTGGCCTTTCATCTCATCTTGCTTGCCAAAGAGTCCTTTCATGGTGGTCCAAACTTCAGTGAGAGTTTTGCAAGAAGAAATATGTAAAAGCAGCTTAGGAGAGATGTGCATGCAGAGGGTTCCATAGGCCTCATCCATCCGATTGAGGTATTTGGAATTTTCTATGGCTATTGTAGGCTCAACCTCCATGGCCATAGCAATCCTATACAATCCTCTGCTTCGAAGAAAGATCTCCATCTTTGCTTCCCATGCAAAATAATTGTATGGTGTGAGAATAGCTTCCTTTGGAAACTCCATTCTTCCAACGATTTTCAATCTTCTGTACCTGCAAATAAAAAATACTAGTGCACCTTTGTCCTAGCAATAGAGCTCTGATACCATGTAGATGAGTATTGAACACCTGCACATAAAGATCTAGCTAGCAAGAGAGAACACACAACTTGCAAAACAGAAAAATAATGAAAACAGAGAGAAGGAATGAATAATTCTGTACTGATGTGTGTAAAAGATTACAATACACAATAGCTATCCTGATTAGCAGAAAATAAGAAACATGCCATAGTGGTGGTCTAAAGAGAACTGATGCATACAATTAGTTACGGAGTGAAATGACACCAAGGCTGTCAGTTACAGAGGAAACTGAGCCTGCATGGGTCTCCAACACCGAATCGTTCAAGATCATGGGTCTCCAACACCGAATCATTCAAAATTTGGATCAACACAGGTTAATTAAGTGCAAGATAATTTAAATATAGCATAACAAGTTTTCGATTGCATGGTTTCTTAAGTTCTATTTTGAATCCCATAGAGGTCAGCCAATTCTGAGAGATTGTAGTCATAAGTTCCCTATGGTTCCAAGATTTAAAAATTTAAACATTTAGCAGCTAACGACTTCTACCAAAATGATATTATATTAAATTCTATTGAATTTTTAAACAGTCTATACTATCGTTTCTGCGACTGTGAAGTCTATCCGAAATCTTCAACAAATATAATTAGTAACTAAAATATCACGGTTCAAGGTTTAAAGGATCCGCAGCTGTGAATTTAATACCTCCCAATCATTATTCTATACTAGGGTGGTCATATTCTGCTCAAATAGTTCCTCATCATGGAATTTGTTTTAGGTTACAAGCGTGAGGAAGGGAAGCCTGTCCGAGTTCTATGCCATGGAGGAAATTTTGAAACGGAATCAAATCAGAAAGATTGAAACTCAGTGTATAAATATTCTATTGTTACCATAAAGATAATACCGAAATGAAAAGAGATTGCTATGGAAGCAATACCAAATTGAATATTGGTTGCGGTGGTTAAAATTCCATCCTTGAATACTCTCTTCTACTTATTTACTCTATATAGAAACTCTAAGTTCATTATGATTATTATTTTATTATTTATTATTATATTTTTTTAATTTATTATTATTATGATTATTCTTTTAATTTTTATTTATATACATATTTTTTTCAATTTAACTTATCAAAAATATTACTAATATTTCTTCTAAATATTTTATTAATACCTCCTTTATTTAAAATTAAAATGTTGATTACAGTCGCATTCTTGGCACCACCAGGATTATCAAGGTGCCATGCTTCTTGCATGCCCCTCAGATAATTACCACAAGCATGGAGTTGGTTATGACGGTTGATCTAAAGTTACCTCAATCCACCTACCCTGGGGAGGGCCTCATGGTTACTGAGGAATAAGGTTGAATCCTTATTGTACTCCCACCCACTACAATCCGCATAAGTTACCGACTTGCATCCTACACTCACAGCACGCACATTTGATGAGATGGATTTTTCCTCACTCTATTCGAATCTCATCATGCTATCTATTTTCTAGACTTACAAGTACAATTTTTAAGCCTCATCACTTGATGTAGATCGATTGGAAAACACAATCCCATAATTTGCATATAAAACATCGTATGCATCAAATATTATAAACAAGACTTTAAACATAATATGAACATCAAATTGACATTAATTGTTGAAGGTTCTCAATTCATCAAGAGCCAATGCACATCATACCTTATGTGCATCAAATCTTATAACAATATTTTAAACATAATATGAACATTAAATTGAAATTAACCGTCGAAGGTTCTCGACTCATCCAGAGTCAATGCACATCATACCTTATGTGAATCAAATCTTATAACATGATTAAACATAACATAAAATTAGGTGGATATAGCCTTCCATAGTTGTCAACTTGACTAGAGTCCTTGTATGATGACACCTTCTCACGTCTCATGTACTTGCCTTTCCTGTCAAACTCGACATACCATGAGAGCACATGCTAGATATCACATAAAATTTTGTTCACATTCACTTACTATAAACATCATCTTTGATATGAAAAACATTCAATATTTTCTATTAACATCACATGATTATTCATTCATAAATGGAAATCATAATATAATTGTACTTTAATGCCCCATAATATAATTGTACTATAATTGCTAGGCATGATTATCAATCGAACATATTACACTTTATTTGTTCTTTATTTGTTGGACTCAGCTAGACTGAGTAAACTATAGTTTCATCATGTTAGGCATGGTTATATGTTGTTACTATGTTTATGATGTTATTATGCTTATGTTGATACTATGATTACGATGTTATGATAATATTATATTTATGAGGTTACTATGTTGTAGTTATCATGAGATTCATTATTTCATAATGACAACGTATGTTTAGTTGACGTTTGTGATGATATATATATATGATGTGGTACATGGATACCAACCCATTATGTGGTTGATTTAATGATTTTATGTGATGAAAGGAAATGATGTTGATAAGATGGGCAAGTTGCTGATTGAATGGAGATACTATTATAAATGTATGTTTGCAATGTACTAATTCATGGGACACGTGGGCTATGTAATATTAAGATACTTGATATGAAGTGTTGTGCAGTACATATTTTGTAGAGATCATTATTTACCAAATTGATGATACGGTGCCACATTCCAATAATCTTGATAGTAGCACGGTATGGTTTTGATAGAGTATGGACCTAGGATGTTGAGAGGGATGGATGTATGTTCCACCCTATGTTTCTATGATACCCGAAGTCATGAGAGGGTCGTGCTGAGACACACACTCCAGGTTGTTGTGATGACGATAGTTGGATGCCTGCTAAGAAAGGATAGGTCTTCTAGTTAGTTGACGCTATCACTCTCAGGTTTTATGTGGTCATGTCAGTATAGTTGGAATCAACTTTTTATGTGGTTAGGTCATAAATATTAACTTTGGAATGTTTTGTATTTAACTATTAATCGTGATTAATTAAACCATTAAATATACTGTGTTATTGGTAAAAGTGTACTAGATTAATGCTAGGGTACTTATAATTAAACAAATAAATGTTGATATTATTAGTTACCATCAATTATTATTATTAATTATGATAAGTATTAATTGATATTATTTTTATTATTATTATGTTATTATTAAAAAAAACTTTCTAATAATAAAGTGTCCATTACAATATTCATAGATGAATCTCTCGAAATGTCTATGTACTAAGTTTAATATTATAAAGGTGATTGATTGAAAACTTTGTTATGAATATGTAAAGGTATTATTAATTTATTGAATGTATTGAGTAAGTTAAGATGAGACTCATTAAAATAAAAGTATTTCCATGAGAGACAAATGATCCAAATTTAGATTGTGTAATTTAATCAAACCACTACTTCGAATTTGGAAGAGTCGGCACCACAACGATTTAATTATTATTTAATTTAACATATTAAATGCGGGATAAGACTAATAATTGATCCACCATCTCATGAAGCTCCTAAATTGAACATTTTGAGAGTCATTAAATGATGTACATACAACCCATTGAATCCAACTTAACTAGTCTAAATACCATTGAACTTCTCGAGAGAAGGGTACTGAAGAAACAATATTTTATTATGAATTAGGTTATAAAACAAGCCATCTAGATGAGGGTTTTTGGAGGAGGCGGTGGAGTAATTTGAAAGACGAATGAAGGTGGAAAATGGTATATAGGCAAGAGTTTGTGGGATATGAGTAGATTTTTTTTTGGGGTGGGGGGCGGGGAATATCCATGAGGGGAGGAGACTTTGTAACATGTGATTAAAGGAGGAAGAAAACAAAACTCTTAGCTTCCTAGGGGCATCATTATAAGAGCATGTCGAAGAAATAATTAGGGTTATTCTATTGGGTTTATTGCACTGAAGAGGTGCATTCTACAACCCAGTAGGGGAGAGATGTGTAACTCATGACGTGATGTATAACTCCTTCCATGTTCATCGTAGAGTTGACACATGTCTTTTATAAAAAATAATAAAATATTATTGAAATTAACTTGTCACCTTAAATTAAATTTAAATTATTTAGAATTACATATATATATATAGGGTTTGTGCTTTGAGAGATTTGATCACTCTAGATGCTTGGTAGATCTCGTTTAGATGGATCTAATAAACCAAATACACACATTTAATCTCTTGGCACAGGCACAAAGTAAATCTCGTCGAACTATATATATGATGAACTAAAAAAGAAAAATTCTAGAGTGCAACTCGATAAAAAAAAAAGACTATTTAAAAAAATCACATATGTATTAAGCCATTTTCGTTCTAAGTAAAACTAGTAAAATGATGTCCCATAAAGTAATTCACATGCCCAACCCCTCTGTATTATTTACAACTTTTCGAATACGTCCCAAAATGGAGCATACAAAACACCTTTCAATTGTTTTTGTTAAATATCGACTATGGCTTACATAGAAAGTTTAAATTATCATAAACCCTTTAAACACGGTAAACTGTCATCGATGCTCACCTTGGTAAGGTGGGAAAAGGGGAAGTATAATTGTGAAACAGAACCCCATCATTCCTCGCTGAGAGTTAAAACAACCAAACCTGGAAGCTTACAAGTCTAGATAGGCAAGCGTCCCTTACTAGTTTCTAAGCAAGCCAATCCAAGACTTGTGGATGGGAGGTACCTTGCTTTACGAGGAAGAATAGGCGGACTTTTTGCGAGCTGAAGAGTCGATGCTGACAAAACCGAGCTTGGAAGGAGACACAGTCCACGGTATCCAAAATTCACTGAGATACGACCCAACCAAAACCTGAGCTCACTGAATATTGTAGTGTTTTGCAGAGCTTAAACTTTTATGAAGGAAAAGAGAAGGGGAAGCAAAATGGCAGACGCCCTTGGCAGCTGTATTTAGGGTTTCCTCTCTCCATGACGATGGACTGCTTGATAGGAGCACGGGCGAAGGGAGGTGATCACTGATACCTAACTCATGGCTGCATGAATGCCAACACGTGGAGTGCATGCAGGCTGGGATCACATGGGCTCATGGGCGACTAAGTGGTTAGGTGGCGAGGCCGAGGGGAAGAAACATGGAGAAGTAGGATAAGGTAGGAATGCATGGAGGTTGGGTGATTGGGGATGACCCCACACAATGGAAAGGTGAGGAAAGAAGTGGGAGAAATCCTGTGGGGTGAGGCGGCGGGAAGGTGGTGTGAGCTGGCTCGTGGGTTGGACGAGGAGAGGCAAGGGATGACTTAGCTGGAAATATAAAAGGTTCAATGGGAGGAGGTGGGTGGAGTATGATTAGCTGGAGGGCATAGAGGGATGTGCCCGAGGCATAGAGTAAAGAGGCGAACAATACAGGCTATCTACACTGCGGCGACGGTAGCATTAAATAATTTATAGTGTGAAATTTTATTCACTAGGTAAAGAAGTTCTATATTTTTATATTTTTAATATATACTATGTATTTAAAAACAAGAGCTACAAGGTTGCAACACAGGTTATCCACACTCTAGCGAGGGCAGCATTAAATAACTTATAGTGTGAAATTTTTTTCCCGGAGTAAAGAAGCTCTATATCTTTTTATTTTAGTAATTTTTTTTGTAGAGAAAAAAATACCAGTCTTTGTTATTCATAGGAATCAAAAGACATCATTTACATATATTATCTTTATGACTGTGAGAAGTATAACAAAACACATCACATAGACATAAAGCTGTAACAATGCTGATTACTGCCATCCAAGATAAAAGACAAAAAGTCTGATCATAGCAGACTTTTCTCATCATCCCTGATAAATCAGGTCAGAATATGTTGAATAAGATCGAAGATGATCTTCAAATAGACATTCCTGAGCAAGACTTGCTCACTGAAAAGTCTCATACAGAACAGACAAAGATGATCAATCAAACGCTGAAAGTCAAAGCTGAAAAACATATGGCTCAACAACACTAAAAAAGAACATATTGGCCATGATTTATGACCATTCTATCCAAAGTTTCAAAGAAAGTTCCATATCTCATATCCAAATTCAGGGCCTGTTTAGAGAGTCCATCTGCCAGCGAGTTATGCTCACGGAATGTGTTTGAAGATCACCGGAGGGGCCAAATGAAGCATATTTCTAATATCAATACACCAGTGCATCAGAGAAGGAACATCAAGTGCTGAGAGTCTGTTCAGCCAAGATATAATAACCATAGAGTCTCCATAGATCAAATGCATGGGAAGGCCCATCATCAAACTCACCTTAAGAACTGCCCAAAGAGCCAATAATTATGCTCTAATATTCGTGCTGTAACCACATCCCATAGAGAAACTGAAGTAATGAGAAGCACTTAGGTAGATTACAAAACTTGAGCCACCTGTATTCTTCGCAGCAGCCCCATCGAAAAATCCACAAGGATAGGCCTTCAGAGGTATAGAACCAATATTCCGATTTTTTTTAATTTTCATTGGAACTGGATAAGAATTTAAAAAACCTTCAACCCTGGAGATAAGAGCAGAGAAAGCAGGTTTCCTGTTCTCAAAAAGACAGTTATTCCGAAGAAGCCAGATACCCCAAAATATAAATAATGGCAGGTATCTAAAAGGAGTTGAACGCACCACTGATTTAAACCACTGAGCCAGAAAGGACGAGACTGAATTGAAAGAAGGAAAAGAGAGCCCATACTTAGCCTCGAAATGAGCTCGGATACATACCGTGAAGGGGCAAACCAAAAAGAGATGATAAATATCCTCTTCATTCCTTTCACACATAACACATATGCTCGGGCCATGAAATCCTCTACTCTGAAGCTAATCCCATGTTAAAATCCGACCATTAGCCAATAGCCAAATAAAGCAAGCTATTTTCAGAGGTAAGTTTTGTGTCCACAGAAAATCCAGAATAGGTTCTTGAAAGTCAGAACAACTGACAGTGAGAATACAATCATAGCCTTTCTCAGCAGTTAGAGGGGCCACATAATTATTTTGTGACCAGAGAAGAGAGTCGCATTGGTCAGTGAGACGAATTCTGCCAAATTCCAGTCCCCTGATAAAATTATCCCAAAGTATTTTCCATTCCTCACAAAGATCTAGCTCATCCGCCGTGAACCAGTAGCCCGAAGCCGAGGAAGTGTGATTTCTTGCTTGGGCTAAGGAAACAATCCCGTAATCTTCCAAGTAAACTGTCAATTCTCTCGGCAAAATAAAAGAGGAGCCCATACCAACAACAGGATCCGCACCAATACGGATAGTAGAGCCATTACCGACATGCCAGAGAAGTCCTTTACCAATCCATGGCAAAGTAGAGAGGAAACCTCTCCAAACTATCGATGCATTCCAAACTTTGAATCTTTTTTCCCTAAACCAAGAATGCAAAGGCATATTTTTCAAATATTTAACAGCGATGAGATGATGCCAGATGCCATTGTTGTTAAGAGCAAGCCAGAAACTTTTCATTCTCAAAGATAGACTAAAGCTGGGCAGGTGCTTTATTCCCCAGCCACCAAGAAGAGTAGGACGCGCCAAAAGATGCGAGTCCGCATGATGGAATTTTTTTTTCCTTGAAGAAGAGCCCCATAAAAAAGTAAAAATCAATTTTCTGAGCTTTTCTAAGATTGAGAAGGGGATCGAAAAAAGAGCCAACCAAAACACATGAATACTCGACAGAACAGATCGAATGAGGACTAAACGTCCACCAATAGACAGGAGTTTGTTTGTCCAATGAGAGATTCTCTTCTCAAATTTAGATACAAGCCAATACCAGTCATTAACCAGATAACCCGAAGGCTTGAGGAAGTATCCCAGGTAAACGAATCCCTTATTAATATCATCAAATCTGTAAGGGAGGAGATCAGTAATTCTACAGAGAAGGACCTCATCAAAGCCATTATGAAGAAAACAAGATTTATTCATATTTATACTCATACCGGAGGCCTCACAAAATGAATCAAGGATGACCTTGAAAGCCATCCATTCCTCAAATGAACCCAGACCAAATAAAATCACATCATCTACAAAAAGTAAATGAGTGAGGAAAAGTTTAGTCGAAATCTTGATCCCTTTAATTTTACCATTCATTTTGGCATCTTTGATCAAAACGCTGAGACCTTCTATAACCAAGATGAACAACAGGGGAGACAATGGGCATCCCTGCCTGATACCACGAGAGGCCGATGGACACCTATTAGCTATACTATGTATTTAAAAACAAGAGCCACAAGGTGGCAATGTCCCGACATTGCCACTCACTCTATTTGTGGACACCTATTAGCTATTGGATTTTGATTTTAGTGAAAATTGGAGGTATTACTCTATTTGTGGACACCTATTAGCTATTGGATTTTGATTTTAGTGGAAATTGGACGTATTACTCTATTTGTGGACACCTATTAGCTATTGGATTTTGATTTTAGTGAAAATTGTACTTATTATCACTTTAACATGAACTATTGCTTTCAATTTACAGGTCTGAACATTGTGAATATTTTCAAAGCACGTTGTTTCCAATATTTATATACAATTACTAAAAGAGTAAGAAACATTTCATTGTAAATCATTTACTATAGAATTCATTTTACGTTTTTTCTTAAGTAGGTCAAACTATTAAAAATATGTGTTTCCTTCTAGGAGGTCACAAATTCAACTCCACTCGTTGTCTTGTCTTTGTTTCATTTTTTTACTCTAAATGTTAACTAAAGTTTTTCATTTTTCTATATTAAAATGTTATTTCTAAAATACAAAAATAATTCTAATTTTTTATATTGTAATGATACTAATTTTCTATTGGTTAAAGAAGTGCACATGACAACATACCCATTTGAAAGATAATTATTAGAGAAAAAAAATAAATTGAAAATAAAAATTTACAAAATAACATGAGATTGCCATGTAAAGAGGTCATTAATTTACAATAAATGAAAAATATCTCCCTTTCATCACTCTTAGTATAGGTTCAACTAATTTAAAATTGTTACCTTAAGTCTCTATTCAATCTGCTTTAAGTGATAAGCTCATAGAACTCATAAAACTCTTGGTTCAATTTTAACTAATTTAAGTTTTTTAAGTTAAATCTCAATTTCATCCACTTTAAGTAATAAGGCTCTTAGTAGAAGTTTAATTAATTTAAGAACTTTCAATCAAATGTAATTGACTAGCATTAATATTAATTTAAGAATTATTTTTAATTAAAAATAATGTAATTATGGCATAGCTTATAAAATTAAAGATTTAGTTATCATTATTTTAAAATGTATTTTTAATTTAAAATAGATTAATATCCACCTACCTAGAAGCCAAGAAAGTGACAAAATTTGATGTTTAATATGAATTTGCTTATAACATTATGCTCATTAAATTTAAATACAACATTAGAATTTAGAATGTAATGTTCCATCCCAACATGTAAAAAACACATTTTTTTATTAATATATTTTACAATTGTGAAGCACACAATCATAGATTCTTAATTATGTAAAAACTACAAAGTTTACACTATATACAAACATTTGAAATAAGGTGTAGTTTCAACATTATATGAGAAGATTGTAATTGAAATAGAAAACAACTGGTATTTTGACATGGTAATGCCTCTACATATCCATGTATGTGGTATTTTGATATTAGGTCATACTAGGCATACCTATATATCGGAAACCCAAAAGAATTGTAACATAATTAAAAATAGACATATTTTAGTCCTTGCAATAGAAGACATAGATGCATACATTGAAATTAGATAAAAAACTAATCTTACAAACTTAAATATAGGAAAACTATTCTAAATAAAAAAAAACTACATCAATTTAAATAAAATAAAATACTACACCAATCAAGAAACTAAATGCTTAACACATTTGCATACATTGAATCCATGAAGAGACAAATCTTAAGGCATAAATTTGGACACTATAATCCACCATAGTAAGCGTGATTAACTTGATTTCAAGAAAAGGGTCACAATTAACTGCTAGATCTGATATAAAGCCAATATTTCTCATAAACCCAACTAGCCACACGAAGCTTCTAATGGCTCAACCCAAGACACACCGACTTTAGAGTTGTTTTGTTAAGCCCAAAAGCTATAAATATGGGATTAGATGTATACATTGTTCATATCTAAATCCCATAATTTATATTATTAATTTCACGTTTTTGAATTACAACTCAGTAACAATGATAAGGGAAAAAAACATTTATATGATAACTTTGAATATTCATAATAATAATATAATATTTGAATATTCCATAATAATAATAAAAAGAAAAAGGTAACCTTGTAGCTTTGAATATTCCATACATATTACATATTTGAACTGCATATGATATGTTTGAAAAAGTTCCTGAATTGATTCACGAAGTTGAGAATAGTGATTTTCCCATAGTGATTTTCCCACAGATATTAAAATGGCTATCCATTTTACAAAATTGAGAAAATGTGACTACAAATTCTACTTTTACATGGTTTTCTAAACAAATATGAAAATTTCAAAAAATTTAAAGACCACAACTAGAAAATTACTTCTAAACCCCTCTGGACCCAAACCCTCCAACCCCTCTAAAGGTGGAATCCAAATCTTCCATCTCAAGAACACGAGGGGTGAGACTTTTTCTCAATAATCAACTGAGCAATACAATCTCCAACCTTAACCTCAAAATCCAGATCAAAATGGTGGAAGAAAATCACACTCACCTTACCACAAAAAATATGCACCTATGACACTCGCATCAATGTCTTTCAAGCATTTCCAAGCAAACCCAAACCTAGAAGCTGCATAAAAAAAACCATATAAATTCTTCAAAACAACAAAAACCACCTAGCTTTAAATCTCATTTCCATATTCAAAAATCCAATCGAAATTTTGTTCAAATACATTACCAAACATTTGATTTCACAAAATATACAATTTTAGGGCAAAACCTTTACCTATGTGAATAAAAAACTACATTAATTTAAATAAAATATTACACCATTTAAGAAAAGTAATCTAAATAAGAAGTACAATAAATTTAAATAAAATAAAAAACCACACCAAGACTGGAGTTTCAATGTACGATTTGATACCACTAATAATGAAACAACAATAATCCCTTATCATAGATCCCCACGAATGAAGGCGTCGATGCCAATGCATTGTTAGGTATTTCCAACTAGCTTTCAGTCTATGCATGGAAGAAACGTTGCATAGGAAGCTACGATGCCAATGCATTGTCAGGTATTGCCAGCTAGCTTTCAGTCTATGCATGGCAGCAACGTTGCATAGGAAGCTAAAGCAGCTTGCCACATGAGAGCCAAGGAGAAACTTCTCACCATAGTTTTGTTGACATGGGAAGATGGAAAAGCCCCTGACAGCTCAATGTTCTTTGCAAAGTGGCTAGAGGAGATCTCAAAGGATTTTAGAGTCATAGAACACGACTTCTTTCTAATTGTAGATTGTATTCTTTGCAATGAGATCACAGACTATGATTAGTTTCATGAGAGCTTACCAGCAGCAATACTCGGTAGAGAAGACCTGAGATTAGCCATGCGAAATGTGTTTTTCCCTTTGCAATTTGTTGGTTGTAGTGTTTGATTTGGCATGGGAGAAAGGGATGAAGACATCAAGCAAAACGACCATGAGATTCTCCAAATTCATAGATGAAATGGATTGGTGCCTATGGGAGCATTTCCATATTTATTGCTGCCACATTTTTGAGTCGCTGCCGAGGGTTCTTACAGTTTTATCTTGCAGCAATCTACATTTGTTCCCCTTATTGTTTCAAATATCGTTTTCGTCTGTGTTTTCCATCGATGTTGGTGGTCTCTGTTGCGTTTTCATCTGGCTGGAGGTGGGTCGAAGAAGCGATAACCAGTTGTTGCTCGTCGGTGCTTGAGTGCATGTAGTGTACAATTTTATGTTGTTTCCCAGTTGCCTCCTCTCCATCTTTCAACATGCTCATGGCCGCGATTCGAAAGGTACACACGGCGCCTCCATTTATTTATATAAACATCGTCTCCTAGTCAGCATCCACCATAGAAGAAAAAAAATAGATATGTACACTACCATGTTAAATTCCAACAAAAGAGGGAAGAAAGTGGTCATATTGAAATATTCAATCAGTTCTATTAGCTGTAAGCCATATGCAACAGTACATCCTACAAAAAGTTAGGAGCAAGAGTCCTGCAAAAGTGAATAAAATTCAGTCAAGACATACCATGCTTTCATCTTCAAAGCAAATATATTTGCATCATATGGATTGGCCTCCATATCAGCAATAGGATCACTGAATGACCCTAGGACTGTTAATCCTTTTGGAAGTGCTTCATCGTTTGCTTGCATGAGGAGTTGGGAAATTTCTTTTGTTGTTCTTTTCATCATGCCCCGTGCTCTAAGCTTTAGATTTACAGAATACGAAACTCTCAATATAAGACTAAATAAATAAAAGCCAACACGTCATCACTTTCAAGCATGCCCATAGAATACAAGTGATCAAACAACCATGGTAGAATTAGAGGTACTTGCATCCATAGAATAAATACTACAATATGCACATCAAGCACATCAAGTTTGAATATAGATACTGTTCATACAAACAATATATAGCTTAGGGAAGCATACTAAAAGGAGAAGAACAAACATATGGACAATCATAGCTGAATGTTACACATTCTGGATTTTGATTCTAGCTAGTGCGTGAGATGAACACAACATAAACAAGCATATAATTAGGGTTGGATTTTTTTCCTTTATTTTTCATCCATACAGATCAGATAGGTCTATTGGGCAGCACAAAACTAAGCAAGCAAACAAGCCATGGTAAGACTGTGGATCCCGAATAAGAAAGGAGTTATGCTAAAGCCCTAAACTTTTCCGACTCAAAATAAAGCATACAAACAGGGTTGGATCAGTCTTCACTTTTCATTCATTTGGTCTACATGGTTACCATAGACATCGTGAGCCTTACTGGCTATCATGCTTGAATAATGACTGCCTAGTGTGCATTCAGTAGTATGTAAGTCGGTTTTCAAAATCAGGGTCTGTGGCCAGGCATTTTGATAATTCAGAAACACCCGTCCACAGCCACTGACACCGAAGTAGTTGCCTTCAAATATAAAATGATCACAAAACAGGTTGAAGAGGTAGAGAACATAGAATCTCTGCGACTTAAAAGTGAAGCATCTCCTCTCCCCAAAAGCCTCGGTCCCAATCTCCCGCTTAGGCAATCTGGAAAATGCAAGACCGACAAGGGTAACTACATGCCCATAGTACTTGGTGTACAAATACAGCTCCAAGACCTCTAACCACCCAGCCCCAATGATCTTAGTTCTTCCCACAAGTCTCTAATCCACCTGCTCTCAAATATACAAGAACAGCATGTAAACCAACCATAGATAAATTTAAACCCAAACCAAACAACAACATTTACCAATGTAACACATGATTTCAATAGAAACTACATCCACACAAAAACATAAAAATCCAGAAACAAAACCAAACTACATTCACACCGAAGACTGAGCATCTTCGCTAAAATAAAACTCCAAGACCAGAAATAATCCAAACCCACCTCAAATAAACATCCATTACTCTAAATATTTCAAAACCAGCTTAGATAAATCTCCACGAAACTAAAATATTCAAACCCAACACAGACAGAGCTCCAAGAAGCTGAAACCCATATCAAACATAATTCAAAAAAACGCAATGTACAATAGAAAACACCAATTTTCAACAAAAATCCCACAGATAATTTGAAATCCAGTCCTTGAACACACCAGAGTTCTTTAATGAATCTACAATTTAGCTACAAACGAATACAAGGGTATGAATTATTCAGAAAGTCACCTCAGAGCTCTTACCACTGTGTAAAGAGATCGTTGTAGCAGCTAACACAGATGACTAGAAACTGGGAAGCGAGAGGGAAGAGTTCATGAACACACAGTACAGTGAAGTGGGATTAGTTGAAAGAGGAGATTAATTGAAGGACAAGACCTTATGTTCATCAACTCCAATGCAGAAAGCAACAATGCTATTGAACTCCAATGCGGAAAACAGCAATGCTATTAAATTGCACTCAATCCAGGCCTTAAACTCTAATGCGGAAAGTAGGAATGCCATTAAACTGCAGTCAATGCATGCCTGGCTTCCATCAATGCTTCTTCCGTCACCTCCACCGCCAACACCTGAGGCGTCCATTCCAAATCCCACGTCACTAAGCCAACAACCAATCAACTTTTTTTTTAAATAACATTTTTTTAAAACTCTACAAAGTTAAACATTAGGTTTTTTTATTTTATTTTTAGATTGCTACTACCAAACTAATAAGGCTGAGCTATATATAAATGTCCCCTGTCGGGGACATAAAAATTATTTATTTTAATTCATGTAAAATGTTAAATTGTATTACCTACCTATAATTTATAATTTTAAACATATATTGTATAATATATATATATAAATAAAGATTATACAATATATATTTAAAATTATAACATTAAGTTATAGTATGTAAAATTTTAACCCATATAACTTAAATTTAATTTGTAAATTGTAATATACTATACTTAAAATTAAATCACATGTAATGTTTAAATTTAGACAATATCGATTTATTTTCTTTTTATACACATACCTAAGACTTTTATTATCTTCTAATGTTAAAGGTTGGATATTGTAAACATTGGCAAAGTAAGATTTTGGAATGTACAACATCACAACAAAATTTTTGAGTGATGTGACATTCCATCCTAGATTTAGATAGTAAAAATAATCTCACCTAGAATTATTTGCACAATGAGATAACAAGAATAAAGAATAAATATTGGATAGAACACTAGAGGAAAATCACTCCAGTGGGAATTTTTCCACTGTGTTTATTGAACAAAAACCCATTACAATATATAGGCATTATTACATGCAATACCTTGGGAAAATATCACAGGCTACAAAATAGGATGGGTCCATCAAACCATATGAGTAGCTCACATTAGTGATGGATGATCTAGGCTAATTCCCCCAATCTATGACATTGTGCCAAGTGTAACTCCAAGTAGTGGCCATAATGAGGTGAAATGAATCTAGATGGACCATGAAGTGGTTAGGCTAGTCAACATGTGTGAAAGGAACTGTCATGAGGGCACTAGAGGTGGTTTAGTGACTTAGCTTTGGACCATTAATGAGAAAATTGACCAAATCCTACAGAAGACGCACCTAGTCTTCTTAAAACAGAGAAATGCAATAAATACCCCATAAATGCATCATAGAGGGGCACATTGACTCCATAGAATAAGGAAAGTAGAGGGTAAGTGGGAAAATTGGTTTTATGGCGTAACCACTAGTCTAAGAAGGTCAAATGTGGAGAAATTGTTGGTCCAAGACACTAGAATAGGAACTAGAACCATTTTCAGATGGAATAACTTACACTAACACTTGTAACCTTATGCAAAGATTATTAACCAGGGTCTAGATGGGAAATATGTTTCAACCCCCCCCTTAAAACAAAACGCTTGTGAGTAATTACTGAGGGCCCAATCAACAAGGCTTATGGTCACCCTTTACATTATTAATCCATGTTAAATGAGGAAAGAGGCAAAAACACATGTGGAAAATACTCCCAAAAAAATGTACATGAAATAGAAACCAAAATATGTATACACTCCAAACTAAATGAATATATCTAGATGAATATTTTTCTTGGGAAGAAGTGGAATGTGCTAAAACAAATCAGGAATGTGTACAGCTGCATGATGAATCCTTGGACCATGTAGAACAACTAAAATACACTGATAGTAGAGTGAAGTATGTTCTTCAGAATTGAACTTTGAACCAACCAAGGTGCCATTTCCAAAAGAGACGTGAAGTGCTTGAGAATAAGTGACCCCAAGCGAATCATAAGGATATTGAAGCATAAAATTCGAAATAAGGTTGTAATCATCTCCAATAAAGTGGAACAAGAGTTCCAAATGTTCCATTGTGATGGATAATGCTTCTCCATCTTCTGTGCAACTCCGGAAATCAATGTTAGCAATCATATAGGAATACATATAAAGCATGGATCCAAGGAGAGAAAATGTAACATATCCAAGCTTTGATCCTTCTTCCGAAACATCATAACATTCTACCCTCTTCTACAATGTATCGTAGATAAGAAAAAGGTAGAGAGAGATAAGAAAAAATGGGAGAGAAAAAAAAGAATATTATGGTAGTTTTGTGATAACAGGTGATCCCAAAGTCGTATTGGGGATCTCTTGGTACCATTTGAAAGGACTCATCAATGGATACAAATTTTGTGTTTTTATCTTTGTGAGTTTCCTCACGGTTTGGAAGGGGCATGCATTTTTGTAAATCCGGGCATGAGGAATCTTGACAAGCATCTTTGAAAAGAGGCTTTTCAAGATTCCTCATGCCCAAGTTTACAAAAATGCATGCCCTGGCCAAGTTTACAAAAATGCATGCATGCCCTGGCCTTGTTGTATCCCTCAACAAGGCCTTTCCAATGGTACCAAGATTTCCCCAATAAAAATTTGGTATCAAAAGTTATCATGAAAATACCATAATATTATATTTTTTCTCTCTCATTTTTGCTTATCTCTCTCTACCTTTTTCTTATTTAGGATACATTTTGGGCTTGGTAATTCCTTATGATCCAAGGGATCATTCTTTCACACACTAGCATATTAAATAGAAGAGTCATGGAAGAACAATGACGAGAAATGAAAGATATCCTCTTCAACAATATTGATGGTAGCAACTCATGTTGAGAATATTGATGTCAAAGGGTTTCACGTATGACAAAGGAATAACCGGTAGATATGGTAGAAGGATGAATTCAAAAATGACACAAAGGAAAGTCAATACTGAGGAATTAGGGATTATGAGAGTGAGGGAAGACAACGATCGATTGATCAATCAGTGTAAGGATTGATGGTGAACCTATAGTCCTAAGTCTATGCAGGTGTTAATGATTGAGATCATGGTAAGAGAAAATCCACGACTATGGTTAAATTTCACAAGTTAGAGTTGCGAATGACATAAATTGATAATTCTCATTCATATGCTTGAAAATCGTGTAGTGGAGATTAAAGGTGGAATAATATCTATGACTAGTATGGATTTCATTGAGTTAATAATGAGGAAGATAACAAAGTAGTTGGATTGCGAAATCAGAAACTAATCACCAAGAAGGAGATCGAGATCAATGGACGAGGCTGATCATGGAAGCAGATCAACGGCTGTCAATGATTTCTCTTGGAGAACTAGCACGGACAAATAAAATTATGATGTGCACGAAATTTAATTAAAATATACTTTATGATATTTGGAGTCCATCGTCAATATAGATCTGACGGTCCTCATAGAGTTTGAAGATGCAACTAGCAAGTGAGTTAATTGTTGATATGGGAGAAGAATTTCATTAAGAAATGATTGACAACGTGGATGGTCTAGATTAGTCGAGAGAAATGCGGAAGCCGATTTTGATAAGATTGATGACGGTGAATGATTTTCGCACAAAGAAAAGTGAGGATCTCCATTCCACATTAGATAGCAGATCGACGGGAAGAGGTGAACAACCAAAGAGATCAATGGTTCATAAGAAAAGTGGAAGGCAGAAAGTGAAAGACGAGAAATCAAGGTCTAAAATCCTATGAGTTTTCGTAACCCGCAATCCAGAAGGCAGAAATTAGAAGGATAAAAGAGGAGAATTGCGGAAAGACTGTGGGAAATGTCACAGTTCTGCATTCTGCATCCCGCGATCTGGAAGATCGAGGGTCTGATAGAAATCCGTGAAAGATCGACGATGCAGAAGGGTGAAATTATGAATCTGGGTGTCTATTTCGTGCGAATAATTTTTTCAAATTCATATTCCGTAATATTTCGGCCGAACTAATTTATGTTTTCAGCCGAAAACATAGAACTAACTTTCGGCCGAAAAAATAGTTCAGCTGAAAGTTACTTTTAATGGATACCATAAAATTTAAAGTTAGAAAGAACTAACTTTCTAATTTTAAAATTAATGGTATCCATTAAAAGTAACTTTCGGCCAAAATATTTGTTCGGCCAAAAACCTGTAAATTTCCAGAGATGGAATTCCATTTCATTTCGGACTCTTCTTCCAATTTTGGATAGATCGGATCATATCAAATACTTACAGTTTCTCTTCACAAATAATACCATTAGTTGCATAATTCAATCTACTTTATATAGATGCTAATTTTGTTGAATTTGGTGTGATCCACTAATTTTTATTTATTATATTTCTTACAAGGTGTCTGGATTGCTTCAAAATTTAATAGAATTAAAGACACGATAATTTTTTTTGGAAAAATCATGGTGCCCAACATTGATGTGTTGTCTTCAAAAGGGTACTTTTATTTTATTTTTCTTTTAATTGGAAATTAGGGAAGATGTTGTGTCAAACTAAAGATGTCAGTTTTATGCTAGTTTTTCATATTGGTCCACTTCAAATAATTCTAATAATTATTGCATGCGGCTGTTGGATACAAAATTATAGACAACCTTTAGTACAATCTTTCTAGATCATCATAACATATTTTGTTTTTCATGAAAAATAACTCATAGAAAGCTAACACAATTGTATACAACTTTTGTTTTTACTGCAAAATTAAATTCTAAATACAAATCTAATTTTTCTTTGCTCAAAGTTGACAAACTTGCAAAAACAACATTGCTTTTCTCATAACCGCCCCCCCCCCCCAAAAAAAAATAGACAACCAGATTCATGATTTCACCCAGAAAGATAAGTGCAGAAAATGGAAGGTGAAGAATTGTGAAAGCAACATTTGATTTTTTGAGAACCCGCATTCTACATCCCGCAATCCGGAAGATCGACGGTCAGGAGATATCCGTAATAGATCAACGATTATGGGAAATCAGGAAATGATATTTGGAAAAAGTCACATATCCAATATCTGGTTTCCACCTAAAATTGATGGTTACAAAAAGGTTGAACGAGATCAACAGTGCAAAACAGTTGAGACGGAAAGATAAGTGCAGAAAGACACTTTGAGAAATTTCATAGTTAGGCGATCCGTAGTCTGGGAGATCAATGGTCATGAAGAGCTTGAAGGAGATCAATGGTGTGGAATGGTTGAGGTGGAAAGCTAAGTGCGGAAAGACATTTTGAGAATTGTCATTGTTTGAAAATCCGCATACTACATCCTATCTTAGATCTATGGTCAAGAAGAAGCCCGATATAAGATCAATGGCTCAAGATGGTTGTAGAGATGGAGAATGTGGAAGGTCATGACTAGAAGATTAAACAACAAATTGATTAATAGGGAATTATCTTAGATGGTTTGAAGAGGCACGATCAAAGAATGAAATGGTGCAATGTTGAAGAGATGCGTCTACGAGAAGCGTGAGGGTATTTATTAACATAATAATTGAAGGAAAGAACGTGTCTTTGTGATTGCAAATGACAGAGTCCAAGAATTGAATACAAAACTAATAAAAATCAGCCCAGGGTGGCAGGGTGGCAATAGGGAAGGCTATAAGTCTGCAAAGGGTGTTGTAGCATCCTTTTCTGATGTAGTAGGAAAAAACTCAGGTTGTTGGAGCATCCTTGTCTGTTGTAGCAGGAAAAAACCTAGGGTGTTAGATCATCCTTATCTGTTGTAGCAGGAAGAAACCCATGGTGTTGGAGCATCCTTGTCTGTTGTAGTAGACAGAAACCCAAGGTGTTGTTGCATCCTTTCTATAGAAACAGATAAAAAAAATATTGTAGATTCATCTTATTAATGAGTTTGAATTGGTGGTTTTCTTTTTGAATTTTCCACGATAAAATTTTTGTCTTAACTTGTTTGATTCATTTTTTGTTTCTTTATTTTAAAAAGAAAAGACAATATTGATTCACCCCCTCCTCTCAGTATTGTGGTATAATCCAACGATTGGTATCATAGCATGTTCCTTCATCACACTTTAACCACTAGAAGGTAGATCATATTTAAAAAAACACTATGGATCAATAAGAAGGTTTAGCCACCAACAAACCTCAATTGTTCACATGAGAAAATTATGTTTATTGGAGTGTGAGAATGAATTGCCATCTGATGTCCCTTGGATTGAAGGTTTGGGATGAAACTGTAAAGGAATATAAAATAAATGACCAACCACCTATAGAAAGTATCGAACTAGGACAATATGAAGGTAATGCCAAATCCCTAATTGCAATCCTGAGTGGGTTGACAAACTCTGTATTTACAAAAGTTATGTGATGCAAGACTTCCAAAGAAGCCTGTGATAAGTTAAAATTTATCTATGAAGGAGCATCTCAAGTCAAAAAATCCAAGCTTTAGGCATATAAAAGGCAGTTTGAGAGCCATAAAATGAAAGAAGAAGAAAATATTGAGGATTACCTTCTAAGAGTAGATGAGGTAGTCAATGCCATTAGAGGTCTTGGAGGAAAATTAAAAGAGAAATAAGTTGTGAGCAAGTTACTGAGAACGTTCCCGATGAAATATGACTCAAAAGTATCCAACCTAAAAGAACAGGATGATCTTGATGAGGTGACAGTAGATTAACTACATTGAATTCTCACTACATATGAGATGAGAATGGGACTAAATGAATCCTCAAGAAAAGAAACATCATATAAAGCCCCATCCAAAAATCAAACAGAAAACCTAGATGATGAAGAAGCTCTTTTTATTAAAAAACTTGAGAAGGTAACTGACAAATATAAAGGAAAGTTATCCCTAAAATGTTTTAACTATGGAAGAATTGAACATTTTGATTCAAAATGTACTTACCCTAAACAAGATGATAGTCATGAAAGAGAAACCTCAAAATTCAAAAAGGGTAAAGCAGGAAACAAGAAGAAGTCCTATGAGAAAAATAAAATTGTCTACACCATGGAAGATAGTAAAGATGTAGATACAGGTGAAGATGAGGAAACTGAGATTCTATTCATGGGTCTAGATACTCAAGCTTCAAATAATGACTCAAATGAAGAAGGAGAAGTAGACTTAAGAACTGAACTTGTTAGCGATCTTGAAGAACTTGAGAAATGCAGGAAAAAGAACATACAGTCAAGTCATATCATTAGTGAGTTAGAAGCTCAAATTATAGATGCCAAAAGGATTGAGGAGGATCTAAACCTGTAGCTCAAAACAAGAATACAAGAATATGAGAAACTTGAAGAAGAGATCATACAATTCAAGGAAAAGCTTGATGAAGGATCTATTAAATCAAAGTTTGAAAATAGCTCAAGGATTATAGATGTCATCTTGAATAGCCAAATAGCATCAAGTGATAGATCTGGCTTGGGTTTTAAGAAAGAAAAGAAACCAGAATGTTTCTCTTTCACTAATCAAGGACGAAACAAGAAACGTTATGCTGAAGCACTAAAGAGTTGAGTGAATAAAGAAGAGAGAAAGATAATTGCCCCAAACTCTCAAGATAAAAACAGAAATAATCAGGTGCCTAAGAGACCAAATAGATATATGCATATCATTTTACGGCACTGTTACTCTTGTAATAACTTTGGTTATAAAGCCTTAAACTGCAGAGGAAATGGGAAGGTTCCTGAATACAAGAAGAATTTATCAAGTAATAAACCAAATGGAAATCGTAACCGTTTTACACTTATTCAAAAATGTGACATGGAGTGTTACAAATGTAATAACCATGGACACATGGAAATAGATTGTAAATTGAGGACTCCTACAAAGAATAATGTAGAAATTAAGTCTCAGGAAACAAAACAAAAGAAGTATTGGATGGAAAAGGAAGAAAAGGAAGAAAAGGAAAGTTCCATGATTTCTCTATGTGCAACAGAAAATAAAAAACTATGGCACTTGGAAAGTGGGTGTTCAAAACATAGGAATGGTGATCCAAACAAATTCATAGCACTAAAATATAATAAGGGTAAAGTCACTTTTGGAGACAATTTGTCTTCCTAGATAATTGGCAAAGGAGCAGTTGTTGTTAATAACAAGATCAAAGAATAAAATCTATTGCTAGTAGAAAATCTCAAGCCTAATCTCCTCAGTGTAAGTCAAACATGTGATCAAGGGCACATCTGTATTTTTTACTCAAAGAAATGTGAAACAGATCTCTGTGGACCAACAAGAATTAAAATCTTGCATGGGGGATATTATTTCATGTTTCTCATTGATGATTACACAAGGATGACTTGTGTGACATTTCTCAAAGAAAAATCATAAGCATTTGAGAAGTTCAAAATATTCAAAGAAATGGTTGAAAATGAGACACATGTGAAAATCATATGTATTAGATCCGACAATGGGGGAGATTTTAATTCAAATGATTTTAATTATTTCTTGAGACACATGGAATTAAGAGACAATTTTCAGTTGCAAAAAATCCTCAGCAGAATGACGTTGTTGAAAGAAAAAATAGAACAGTCCAAGAGGCTGCCAGAACAATGCTAAATGAAGAAAAGTCGTCAGATGCATATTAGAAATAAGCGACATACACAGTTGTCTCTATACTTAATAGAAAACAACTCAGAGTGAATAAGGACAAGACCACTTATGAACGATGGTATGGAAGACCAACCTCAGTCAAATATTTCAAAGTATTTGGCAGTAATTGCTACATTAAAAGGAACGAGGATGACCTTGGAAAGTTTGACTCTAGGGCTGATGAAGGAATATTTCTAGGATATTCATCCACCAAGAAGGAATATAGATGTTACAATAAAAGGTTACACAATATTGTAGAAAGTGTAGATGTAAGAGTATATTATATAAAACCAAGAAGAGAAAGAAGTAATGACAGTGTTGAAAATACAAATAATGAGTAAAAAAAAGAGTTGCAAGAGGAAGAAAGTACTCTTGATGAATAAGAAGGATTAGAAAAGGAAGATACATAGGAAAGTGAATAAGACTACCCAAGACCTGATACAAAAACTCCATCTAGAAGGATACAAAAGAATCATCCAGAAATAAAGATCATAGGTGATTAAAATGTTGGAGTCAGTGCAAGGAGACAAATAACATTTAATGAACAATCCCTACTCTCAATAGTGGAACCTAATAAATTTACAGAAGGAAGCAAGAATAATCAATGGATCAAATCCATGAATGAATAATTAGATCAGATTGAGAAAAACGAGACCTATGAACTTGTCTGAAGACCTAAATATGCAAATGTTATAGGGACCAAATGGGTTTTCAAGAACAAACTCAATCGGGATGGTCAACTGATAAGGAACAAGGAAATATTAGTATGCAAAAGGTATGCTCAGGTATAAGGGATTGATTTTGAAGCAACTTACGCTCCTGTGGGAAGACTTGAAGAAATTAGAATGTTTCTAGCACTCTCATGCCATAAAAACTTTAAAGTGTATCAAATGAATGTTAAGTATGCATTTTTGAATGAAAAGATAGAAGAAGAGTTTTGTATTGAAAAACCTGAAGGTTTTCTATTGTCAAAAAACAAAGACTTTGTTTTCAAACTAAAAAATGAACTCTATGGTCTCAAACAAGGTCCAAGGGCATGGTTTTCAAGGCTGGGAAGCTACTTAAAACAACAAGGATTTAAGAGAGGTTCCACTGAAAGTAATCCCTAATTAAAAATCTAAGATGAGAATATGATCATTGTTGTTATGTATGTAGATGGCATCATATTTGGAAGTAATTTACAAATACTAAGTGTAAACGTTGCTTCTAAAATGAAGAAGGAAATCGAAATGTCAAGGTTGGGGGAACTAACATTCTTTTTGGGGTTACAAGTTTATAAAATGGACAAAGAAATATTTAGTGCTCAACCAAGTACATCAAGACATGCTTAAAAGATTTAAGATGGAATATTACAAACCTGTTAGTACTCCTATGATCACATGGTGCAAATTAAGCAAGGACGATGAATCTCTGGAAGTGGATCATACCATGTACAGATCCATGATAGGAATCCTGTTGTATGTGATAGCTACAAAACCAGATGTAATCCAAGTTGTAGGTTTGGTTGCTAGGTTTCAGTCAATCATCAAAGAAACGCATGTAACTGTAGTAAAAAGAAGTTTCAAATATTTGAAAGGAATTATGGATTATGGGTTATGGTACCCAAAGAGTCAAGACTTTATTTTAAAAGCATTTATTGATGCAGATTGGGAAGGAAGTGCTGATGATCGAAAAAGTACCAATGGAGCAGCATTGTTCTTAGGAAATTGTTTGGTTTCATGGTTAAGTAAAAAACAAACTTCCATTTCACTCTCCATAGCAGAGGCCGAATATATTGTTGCTGCATCATGTTGCAGCCATGTCATTTGGATGAAGCAGACACTAGAAGACTTACTTGTGAAGCATGAGCACCCAATAATAATAAGCTTCAATAATACCAATTCCACAAACATGTCGAAAAACCCTGTAATGCACTCCAAGACAAAACAAATACCAATAAAATATCACTTCTTAAGAGAACAAGTATCCTAGAAAGTTGACAAACTAGAGTATGTTGACACAAACAAATAGGTTCCTGAATTTTTCACCAAGCCACTACCTAAGGAACCCTTTGATAATATTAGATATAATATTAGAGTGATTCCCTTTCAAAATTTGTAGAGGAGGAAGCACAATCCCATGGGGAGTTGTCAGAAATAAGAAAGACAAGAAATACTCAATGGCATAAATAGGTTATCCTTTGTTATTGTTGTTAAAGGGGGAGGAGCTTTAGATATTTCCATCCATGCAAAAGGGGGATATTGTTGAGAATATAAGTTGTCATTGATGTCAAAGGGTTTCATGTATGAAAAAGGAATAACTAGTAGATATGGTAGCAGGATGAGTTCAAAAATGACACAAAGGAAATTTAGTATTGAGGAATTAGGGATTCTGAGAGTGAGGGAAGCCAAATATTGATCGACCGATCATTGTAAGGATCGATGGTGAACCTATAGGCCTAATTCTATGCAGGTATTAATGGTTGAGATCGTGGTAAGAGAAAATCCACGACTATGGTTAAATTTCGCAAGTTAGAGTTGCAAATGAGATAAATTGATAATCCACATTCATATGCTTGAAGATTGTGTGGTGGAGATTAAAGGTTGAATAATATGTATGGCTAATATGGATTTCGTTGAGTTAATAGCGAGGAATATAACAAAGGACTTGGACTACAAAATCAGAAACTAATCGCTAAGAAGGAGATTGAGATTAACGGACGAGGTTGATCGTGGAAGCATATCAATGGTTGTCAGTGATTTCGCTGGGAGAACTAGCATGGAAAAAAATTCTGTTGTGCGCGAAATTTCCTTAAAATCCACTTTATGATATTTAGAGTCTACCGTCGATATAGATCTGATGATACTCATGGATTTCACAGATTCAACTAGCAGGTGATTTAACTGTTGAGATGGGAGTGGAATTTCATTAAGAAATAATTGACAATGTCAACGATCCATATCAGTCGAGAGAAATGCAGAAGCCAGTTTTGAGAAGATCGATGATGGTGAATGATTTCCGTGGAAAGAAAAGGGAGGACCTACAATCCATATTAGATAGTATATCGATGGACATAGGTGAACCCACAAAGAGATCAACGGTTCATAATAAAAGCAGAAGGAGAAAAGTGGAATTCGAGAAATCAAGGGCTAGAATACTATGAGTTTCTACAACCTGAAGTCCAAAAGGTAGAAAGTGGAAGGCGAATAATAACAAAAAGACTATGGGAAATGTCACAGTTCTGCATTCCACATCCCGCGATCTGGAAGATCGATGGTCAAAAAGAAATCCGTGAAATATCGACGGTGCAGAAAGATTAGTGCAAAAAATGGAAGGCGAATAATTTCCAAAGCAACATTTGATTTTTTGAGAACCAACATTTCACATACCGCAATCTGGAAGAACAACAGTTAGGAGACATCCGTAACAGATCAATGGTGCAGAAAGATTGGTTCAGAAAGCAGAAATTGGGAAATGATAATTGGAAAAATTCACTTATCTGATATCCAATTTCCACCTCAAATCAACGGTTACAAAAATATTGAACGAGATCAATGATGTAGAATGGTTGAGATGGAAATCTAAGTGTGGAAAGTCACTTTGAGAAATGTCATAGTTAGGCGATCCACGATCTGGGAGATCAACGGTCACAAAGAGCTTGAAGGATATTGACGGTGTGGAACGATTGAGGTGAAAATCTAAGTGCAAAAATACATTTTGAGAAATGTCACAGTTCGGAAATCCACATACCACATCCTATCTTAGATCTATGGTCAGGAAGAATCCTGATATAAGATCAATGGCTTAGGATGGTTGCAATTATAGAGAATGTGGAAGGTCATGCCTACAATATTAAACAACAAATTGATTAACAGGGAATTAGCTTAGTTGTTTTGAAGAGGCACAATCAAAGAATGAAATGGTGCAATGTTGAAGAGATGCATATGCAGGAAGCATGAGGGTATTTATTAATAGAATAATTTAAGGAAAGAACTTATCTCTATGATTGCGAATGACAAAGTACAAGAAGTGAATAGAATTTTGATAAAAATCATTCCAAGGTGGCAGGGTGGCACTAGGGAAGGCTATATGTCTACAAAGGGTGTTGTAACATCCTTGTCTGGCATAGTAGGAAAAAACTCAGGGTGTTGGAGTATCCTTTTCTGTTGTAGCGGGGACAAATCTAGGGTGTTGGATCATCCTTATCTATTGAAATCAAGATGAGATGAATGCTAAGACACTAATTATACACCTTGATGAAATATCTTATTGAAAATGACAATGCAAATTTTATGCCAATCTTGACGATTTGTTAATTTGAGACACATGATATCCTTACACATAAGTAAACACATTGCGTAGCTAAAATTTTATCTCTGTAAAAATAACGATATAATGTTATTTGATGTTCTAGGTACTATCATGCTTCAAACACATAGAGGTAGTGTTGGAGCAGTAATGCATCCTTAGTACCTTGGTTTATACCTTAGATAAGATCATTTGCTTCTATGCATCAATTTTCTATGGTTAGACTTAGGGAAATCTCATACAGGAGGTGAATTGGTTATTTTCATACCTTTCACACACACTCCAATGCTCTAGTTTGGTCAACTCAGCACATGTGCACACTCCTTAATACCATGGATTTCTACGTCCTTGATTTGGGGGATCTGGGTTTGACTAGGGGCGCTAGTGGTGTATTTTTCCTATTTTTGCTCTCCTAGGAGCATTTATTTCCATAGTGAGCCTCCCACTCACCTTTATCTTCTCACCCATGCTTTTATAGGACTCTTTAATGACCCAACACACTTCACCAATGTTCACACCTTGGTTCGTGACTTTTTAGGCTGAGTTGGGGCTCCATTGGTCCACCTAGGGGGATTGAGGTAAAATCTCACCATGACACATGTACATTCCTAATTGGCTCCCTGATCCTCACAAATGTTTTCCAATGTATTATAAATGTGTACCATACATCTACAAGATGTACTGAGAACGAGCTAATCTCTTCGAGCCCAGCTCACTATGAGACCATTGAAGACTTATTTACCAAGATGAAAGCGCTAGTACTTTAGCTAAAACATTGTGGCCTAGAGAAGAAATGGGATAATATTATCTTGTACATCCTTTCTAAATTAGGGCCTGAGTATCCGGTGTATGTTTCTACATTCCACTCAAGTAGACTTACAACTAGAAATTGGAAGATGTGTGTGCTAAAAGATTTTAGGGAGTCTTTGACTCATGAGCAAGACAAGATTATAAAAATGGGTACCATAATAAAATCCAAATATCAAGCCCTTGTTTCTGTTGTATCAAATCAATCCCAAAGCAAGAAGAAATATTTGAAGCAAAAGGAGAAAGAGAAGAGGCAGTCAAGTTCATAAAGCTCCATTTCTACTAATGGGAGATCGAGATCCAGGAGGAGGAGAAACAAGAGAGAAATACCCACATGTGTTTATTGTATAGTTTCACATATTTATAAATATTTATTCATAAATAATATGGACATCATGACCAAGCTCCTTGATGAGAACCATATTGCTCTTCCAGAATTCGCAAAAAGATGGTAGCGGAAGCAAGGAAATGGTAAGGCTGAGCATGCATTGAGTGCATGGGTAAAACCATTTTCTATTTTCTCTGTTTCTGATATCTCTGTTTCTGATTCACCTTCTTATATATCAGAATGTGCAACCTCCATACCTTCCTTGGAAGAAACCCCAATCAATTCATCAAATCTTCCTCCCAAAACTAGTAATTTTTCACTAGCTTTTGATGTGCCTTCTGAAAGCCCTTTCCCAATCCAATAATATATTTACATTTATGATTCTGAAAATTATATACATCCTATAAAAGTCATTGACTCATTTCCTCAACAATTTCATGACCAAAATACCCATAAACCCTCAAGTTCACTAGTTGGAAATTCAGAAAATTGCCTAGTTCCAATGCTATGTCTCTTGTATATGTTGTTGTTATGTATTTTATGTATTTAATTGGTTGGAAAGCCATATAATCGGCCTTCATGGGAATATTTTTCCATATTTGTGGAATTTATTTCACCACCCATTGTTCAAATATTAAGTCTCCATACTTTCCAGGTTCGCTCAATTGCAATTGTGATCTAGTTGCTCACTCTTCTCTTCCTATGGATCCATTCGCTCATGGAGACACCATACCTCTGATATTTTCTTCTGTTTATGAAATATATTGTGATATTTCAAAGCCTAATGATATTTTCTACATATTTATGAAGGTGATTCATCAAATTGGGAGAAAGATTCATGGTTATATTCATGATATGGAAGCTACACATAATGCAGATTTTATTGAATCTTTTGATGTTATTTGGGAAATAGTTTGCAGAGATATATTTTCCATGGTTGATTATTCTATTAGATAAGAGTATGCTTGCATAAAAATAAATTCTTATGATTCCCCTCCATCATCAAATGATGACAATCAAAGGGCCTCTCCGCATGATCTTTGTTTATAGCACTTTGATGCATTGATGCATGATCTTGGCATCCACAACATCTTCACCAAGTCCATCACCAAGAAGTTGTTATGTCAGCTCATTAAAGTGAAGAAGAGGACCTGTTGGAGACATTTTTATCTATTTCATATCCATTTTTTGTCCCATTATGTTTTCCTCCTTACCTCGATTAAATGGATCAATAAACTTTGTTGTAAAAAGGCGGCTTGTGCCTTAGTTTCCAAGGCCTTTATAAATCATTTTGAATAAGTTGTACTAAGTCTCGATTACACGGGGGTGTTGGAGCAATAATTCATCCTTAGTACCTTGTTTTATACCTTAGACAATATCATTTTCTTCTATGCATCAATTTTCTTTGGTTAGACTCAAGGAAATTCATACAGGAGGTGAACTGGTTATTTTCCAACCTTTCACACACACTCCAGTGCTCTAGTTTGGTCAACTCAGCACATGTGTGCCCTCATTAATGCATTGGAGTGCTACCTCCTTGATTTGGGGGATATGATTTTGACTAGGGGTTCTAGTGGTGTATTTTTCCTATTTTGTCTCTCCTAGGAGCATTTATTTCCACATTGAGCCTCCCACTCACCTCTATCTTCTCACCCATGCTTATCTAGGACTCATTAATGACCCAATACACTTAAAAAATGTTCACACCTTGGTTCGTGACTCTTTAGGCTGAGTTGGGGCTCCATTGGTCCACCTAGGGTGGATTGAGGTCAAATATCACCATGACACATGTACATTACCAATTGGCTCCCTAAGCCTCACAAATTTTTTCCAATGTATTATAAATGTGTACCATAACATCTACAAGATTTACTGTAATAATATGATCAGTAATCAGTACCATTCACATGTGCTATTCCGATTATTTTCCATCTCTTTTTTTGTTCTCTTCCACATTTTGTCAAATGCTTTGAGTGTGAATATTTTTCTAGCTCCTAGATCTCACTATGAAGAAATTTCTCACAGGTAGAGGTAGACCACCCTCATCACCACCTCAAGCACTTTCACCAAGACCACCAAGGAAAACCTCCACTCTCGAGATGGAGGTCATAGTGAGGTCCTTGGAAACCATTATGACCACATTCAACAAATAGTAGGAAATGGGTGTATAGGTTCAAAACATGTCTCACATGAGAAGGGAAAATTCTGAAGGGAGAAAGGGTCAAGGGACGAATCCATTTCAAGATATTTGTTGGGCAATAGGGCAGACCCAAGTTAACTCTTATGCGTCGCACCAACAAAAGACCCACCGTGTTGGCCCTTTCGGCAACAACCTGCGCGCAGGTTGCAGTCTCACCCGAAACAGCAATGGGGTGCCGCAGAATCAGGTTTCTGCATGCGGAGAGGGGTATTACTGTACCTTAGCCTTTAAAAGCAATTATTAATCAACACTTGTAAATCTATCATTCATTCACATATGACTTCGCAGCATAATAAACAAACTAAACTTGCATAACCCACTACGGGGAATTCATAGCAAAGCTTATTACTAGCAGTGATCTTATATTATCAGATGTATTCAGTTTAATGCATGAAAATAACAGAAGCAGAAACAACACAATAAAACCACAACACCAAATATAACGTGGTTCACCCCTAGTGTAGGGGCTACGTCCACAAACTGCGTTTTATTCCTCTTTCCTCAAAACCACAGTTGATCTGCGCACTCAGCTGCAGATCCCTTCAGTCCTTAACAGCCGCGCACACAGCAGCAGGCTTCTGCGCACATAGCTGCAGATCTTTCTTCCTTTTCTTACAAAAACCCTCTGCGCACACAGCTGCAGAGGTCGTCCACGCACACAGCTGGGACTTATCCTTTCCTTACAAAAACCAACCTTACTTCGCCTTATCTTTCTTTACATCAAAAAGCCTAACCTATCCTTTTTACACAAGCGCTTATTTATACTGCGCAGTTTTACAAAACCATGGTCTTAAACCAAGGGCACCCAAAAAACCCTAAACCCTGGATTTAAAACACGGGTTTATTACAAAAAGGAGGGTTTTGACTTACCCTGACACCCCTAAGACTATTTTGGCCCATAGCTCTGCTTACAAATTTCCTAAATAACCGTGGAGTTACCCAACATGGAGTATGCGCCCCAACAGGCCCCTAAGACTCACTAGTGGCCCGTCCCGGGACACTCATCAACTTCTCTGGTGGGCGAATCTTCTGTGCGAGGGTCTGGAAGCGACTGGTGAGATTATGCAGTATCTCATCAGCGGCTTTCTCCTTTTCCACCATCTCCTGTAATACTGAAGAAGAGTCTGTGTCAGCCTTTTCCTGCGCAAAAATTTCATATGTCTTCAAAATTTTGAGCTGGCTCTCCACGGTATTGGTCAATTCTAAGGCTTCATCAACCAGGGGCTGTAATGCACTTTCCAGCATCGTCACCTTCGTCCTGCAAGACTCGATTTCCTGTTGAAGTTCCTTGCTGCGCTTTACTTTAGCCATCTTCTGCATAGGTGGCAACGTCTTGATTTCTATTCGGAGTGCATCTAACTCATCCTGGCGCAACTTGATGGTTTCCTGAATCTTCCCTGCATCTGGATGGTCCTGTAGGTTTGCCCATGCTTCTATGTTGTCTTCCATTAGTTTTGCGACACTAGCCACGTTGTCTGATATTTTTGTTGCTGAAGCCTTGATATCCTGCTGGCGCTGTTCTTGGACCTCTGGAGGAGCCTCAGGGGGAATGCGCAGTTGAAGTTCTGCAATCTGTTGCTGATGTTCTATCTTCATCCGTTCCAGTTCACTGCGGGACTGCTGGGCATAGTCTTTCATCTTAGCAATCTTCTGCTTTGGTTCCTCTGTTTCCTGTATGTCGGAGTCTGAAAGACTCCGACATGCCTCATCCAATGCTTGCATTAGCGTAGTTGTTGTCTGCTCAGCCTCTTTCTTCTGTTGTGCAATCTCTTCTAGGCGTGCGGCGAAAGTTTTGTTTTGCTTGATGGATTCTTCCAGTTGGATTTGTGACACTTGAGTTCGGGTATGGATCTCCTTTGTAATCGCGAGCTGACGGAGGTGCAACTCTGACATAGGTATCTTTGTATAATCAAGCTCCGCGGTTATATTTGTTGGGGGTCGAGAATCGATGTCAGGCTGCATCAGAGTTGCACTTGATACCTGTCCCTGGGGATCCCTAAGTGGCCATTGCCTACTGTCCTGCTGCGGGGGTGCCATAGTGCTGCTTGTCGCAGTACTGGGCGCTGATTTTGCGATTAGCTCTTTTAACTCTGATACCCTGGTTGCAAGACCTGCGAGGCTGGCAAGATGTAGCTCCGCGAATTCAGACCATTTTTTAGTAAGCGCTGTCGTAGATTGTTCGAGAGCATGCTCCAGTGCATCCATCGTGACAGTGGCTTCCTCCTCGATAACTTTATCCTTTGATGCCTTTACCTTTTTGCGAGACTGTGGCTTGGTTACCTCGGCTACTTCTGGTGACTTGCGCTTCGTCGGTGGGGTAGGATCTGTTATGGTCTTGACCGACTCCTCATCCTGTTCATCCTGCTCATCCTGTTCACTATCGCCACCCTGGCCGTTATCATTTATCTGTGAATCACTTGGGTCTTCGCTATCTTCCAATGGGCTTTGCTGCTGCTCCTGACTAGTACCTGCGCCAATATTGGTAGCTGGAGGAACCGGAATAGAGGGTTTTTTTCCTAAATCTTTCAGCCATTCAGCCGGCCATTGCTGAACGACCCGCCGGATATCTGGTTCGGTGACTACATATAGTAATTTGAAACATTGCCGTTGAGGATCTGCACGAGCTTGAATGAAAACATGATGCATGTCGGCACTAAAGTGCATGACCCCCTCGTATTGAGAGAACACTTCGTTGGTAAGGCGAGGTGTTCGCACTATCTCATAGTGAAGGATCATAGCATAGAATACGAACACAGTGTTCGTCATCTGTTGAGTTTCCTTATATGGGGATACCCAAAGGGAGGCATACCTTGCTGCTCGTGGTGTGCCGGGGTTTATTTCGACAAACTGGGATTCAGTAGGTTCTTTCCATCCAACTAATGCAATAAGGATTATAAGCCACGAATAATGAAAAGGTCTACCTTTTTCTTGCGCATCGCGGGCATCCTCCAAAAACTCCTTCGCAAGATAGCCGGCCCAATTATAAGTATACCCCTCGGCGCAGTTCATAGCAATCCTGATAACCGGGGCAGGTACTTCAGTTGGCATGCATTTCCTTATAAGTTTGCAGGCTAAGAGTTCAGCTGCAAACCGAATGGGCTGTTCCCGAATCGCGGAAGTATGATACCCCCATTTCCCTTTTGTCAGGCCAAACCGCTCCTTCATGGTTTGCGCGAGCTTTGTGTCGTCATGTTTGGACGGAAACTCGGTTCCCGGATCTGGTCCTGCCATGGGTAAACCTGTGATCCTATGGATGAGGGCGGCGTCGATAGGAACTTGCTGGTCCCCTATCCATAAATAGCCGTCATGCACCAAGGATAGTAACTGCTTGGCCACTACAGTCACATGTATGCTGCGTCCAAAATGGGGAATGTTGAATAGCTTGAGTAGGCCAGCTTTGTCCAGACCCGCAGCCCATGTTTGCACTTCCAGTAGTGTGACCTCATGGTCGGGGTACCTGACGCGGTGCAAGTATTCGGCTGGGTCAAACTGTGGGAACTTGCCATAGTCATTGGTGTCATGATCGCTGTACTTAAGCTGATCAATCTTCCCTGTCATACTGCCAATCAGCTGCACTCCTGGTGGTAATGAAGGTGTGGCTAATGTAAACTGCTTTGTCCAACGGGGTAACGCGGTGCCTGGGCGAACAGGTGGTAGGTATGGTGGTCGTGGTGGCGGAATATTCTCCCTTCCCCCGGCTGGGGCCTGGGTGGAACCAGAGGGCTCCATAGGATGAGCCGCTGATGTTTGCCCTGTTTGCTGCGGCCGGTCTTGGTTGCGCTTGGTGCGAATTTCAGGTCTAGACTTTTTCCTGGCAGACCGTGTCTGCATCGGCCGTGGTGGTGCTGGGGGAGTGGCTTCACAGTGAGCTATGGCAGGAGGCCGAGTAGAGCAGGTGATCAGACCCTCTTGCTTGAATTCTCGGACCAAGTCGTCAATCTCACGTTCAGTGGTCATGGGTTCACTCGCAAAGCTTGAAGAAATGCAGGATGCGATTTTTCCTATCTTAGGCATCTTCTTATACATGCTATCAATCAAATCGGGGAGGACAGTGCATTGAAGGCACCAAATCTGATGAAAATCTTTTCCTTGCGGGACGTGATTGCCGGTACTGGTCTTAGTACAGTCATTTAAAGCACTTAAAATCCCGCTGCCGCCAAACTGGCTGCCTCCCAACGGTCGAATTTTGGGCCTCGCGACCTTTTTGGGCTGCGGCATAAGCATGGTCGCAGCCTCGGGGCAATAAGAAACTTCGGCCCAATAGTTCCCTTCAACCCAACCCGGTAATATCTGCGATAGGACGATTAAATTTGAGGTGCGAGCGTCTTGGCTCTGCCCCTTAAACTTACTTCCCACTTCTTGAGCTTGTCTTATAAATGTGGTGCACGCGACTTTCTGGTAGGTTCTCCGATGGAGCTGAAATTTTGTAGGGTCGGCCCCCCATGCTGCGGTAGCGTCTATTGCTATTTCCAGATGCTGGATGTTTTGTGACTGAGGTACTTGTTCTGGCATCTGCAGAATAATTTTTCCAGGGTCTATCATCCCGACCTGTGCAGGAAGTTCTCGAGGTTGTGCTTTAATGCATCGAAGAGACTGAGTGATCTGTGCGCACCTATGGCCATGTAGCTCATACAGTCGTTGCTGCCAATTCTCCAGACCATCGTCTGAATCAGACATGCAGGAGCTATTACATTGCCAATCCATTACACCATTAGCATTAGGCTCGACATAATCTGCATCCGTGGCTGTGATGTTATAGATGTGGTCTAGAGTATCCTGCTCCCCTTCATCTCTGAGTGGTTCTGTATATCTTTCTCCTTGGGACGGATCGAGGGGTATAATAACGCGCAGGCCATTTCCTTCGAAGGTCATCTGTCGCCTTTTAAGGTTGATGATTGCAGCATTGGCCATGGCCCACTCAATTCCCAGCAGGGCTGGGTAAGGGTTGCTGTCATCAATGATCTCAATAACTTCAAAGTCTGCTAGAGTACTGACCCCATCGATGTCGATTGGGACACTAAGAAGTTTCCCTAGAGGTACAATCCTTTGCTGGTTAGCTAGTCGCAGCTGTATAGGTGACCAAACCAGGGAAGGCTTTCCCATTTGTCCCCACGTCTGCTTAGGGAGGACATTGACGTCTGATCCAAGATCCAGGATGACATCAGTCATATCATATTCTCCTATCTGAACATTCAACCTCATTTCCCTTCCCGTTCGTCGGACATGACTAACAGTTTTCTCCCGATCAATTCCTCTCTGAGGGTCTGTGACAGCAAGAACTTTTTGCAGCTCGTTTAGAGCGTTCTGATTGCGCAATAGTTTCATACAGCTCTGCAAGAAAGAAGATAGTGTACTTACTTTATCCGTCGAGGCCCCCTGTAGCTGCGACGCCTGCTGGTGTTGCCACGCAGATATGTCTACGGCGCCATCAACATTAGCGCACCGGACCTCCGGGACTGGTGTGTTATCCTTCACCGGGCCAAGGGCGGGGGATTTTTTACAGACCTGTTGTGCGCACATTGTGGCAGGTTGTCTTGGCGAGTCTTGAGTATGTGTTGTAGCTCCACTCCGGGTGACCACATTGAGGGCTGGGGCAGGTCTTTGCTCCACGGAAATCAACTGAATACTTGGGGTAGGGCTACGGCTATTTTCCTGTATCTTTGCAAGGAGCTGGGGGCACTGTTCAATGACGTGATCTACTGTGCGGCAATACTGACATGTCGTAGTGGGGTTCCGACAGTCGCGGTCCAAGTGACCAGCTTGGTTACAATTGTAACACACAACCTGGCCTCTACCTCTGCCGGTCATCCCACCACGGCTGCGACCACCAAAAGCACCTCTGCCGGAGGTGCCACCACGGTATCCATAACCATCATTATTCTGGGCTTCATTGTGGACTCGGTAAGCATCAGAGGTGTGCTCTCGCATAAGGTCATAGCTGCGACATTCTTCTTCATTATGGCCAACGGACTTACAAAACTGGCAGTAGGGGTTTTTGGGAACTGGGACATATCTCTGGAGAAGAGGGCAGTGCTCAGGGCAATGCTGGCCAGGGGTGCAGCAAATCTCACAATATATCACACCGGCATTGAATTGGGTGGGCGTGCCCATGCTAAGATAAGTTCTGACCAAG
>LPNX011126198.1:363477-378580 GCA_001517045.1 Pseudotsuga menziesii | reverse complement strand
GGCTTCTGCGCACACAGCTGCAGATCTTTCTTCCTTTTCTTACAAAAACCCTCTGCGCACACAGCTGCAGAGGTCGTCCACGCACACAGCTGGGACTTATTCTTTCCTTACAAAAACCAACCTTACTTCGCCTTATCTTTCTTTACATCAAAAATCCTAACCTATCCTTTTTACACAAGCGCTTATTTATACTGCGCAGTTTTACAAAACCATGGTCTTAAACCATGGGCACCCAAAAAACCCTAAACCCTGGATTTAAACCACGGGTTTATTACAAAAAGGAGGGTTTTGACTTACCCTGACACCCCTAAGACTATTTTGGCCCATAGCTCCGCTTACAAATTTCCTAAATAACCGCGGAGTTACCAAACATGGAGTATGCGCCCCAACAATATTTCAAGAGAGTTGCAGAATATAAAAATTCCTAAGTTTTCTAGAGGACAAACTAGTAAGCATGCTGAAGCATGGATCGAAATCATGAAGAGGTCATTCTCACTAAATGAGTATACCTCCAGTTCCAAGGCTATATTGGCCATCTTTCAGCTGAAGGGTGATTCCATAAACTGGTGGTCAGATCTGGAGAAGTAATTGCATCTTACTCCTTTAACTGTTTCGTGGGAATTATTCGAGGAGAGGTTCAACATGAAGTACATTCCAACTTATTATAGGGAACAATAGGTAGGTGGATATCATTATTTGGTATAGGGGAAACATGACGGTGGATGAATATAAGGATAGATTCATGGAACTAGTGAAGTATGTTGCATACTTGGACTTAGATGATCAACATGCTGAGCATTTTGTGTATGGACTCAACTACAAGACCAGGATCATGGTACGTATGTGGAAGACAACTTAAATTGTTGTGGCAATTGAGTATTCCCATTATGCAGAGGACATGTCAAAAGAAAGAGGATGTAGAAAATTGAATGGGTCCAATCAGTATGTTACAGGGAATGCCCCACAGTTGTACTTCAAGGGAGGACAATCCAGACCTCCTCCTTATAGTAACAGTTTCACCCCGAGGGGTAACCCTTTAGCTAATTTAGTGTTGTGGGAGTCATATGAAACTCATGAGAATCCAATTCAAACATAGGGAAGTTCCTACATAGGATCGAGAGCTTTTAGATCATCCATGGAAGGAACTCATCCTATAGGACTCCTGTCGACAACATGCGAGCCCCATGCAATTTCTCATGTTGGGGATGCGGAGGTCCTAATTTTCAATAGTCATGTTCTAAAGGTAAATCATTCACTAGGAACATGGAAGTAAAAACATCCATGGTTGGTTCGGGTAGTACCCATTGGATTCATGCAGTAGTGGATAACCACTAGAAATAACATTAGTCCACTATAGTGGAATATTCTGGTAATGTAAACAATGTTAAGCTAAAATTTTCTTTTATCCAAGTGCAATAGATAATTTTATTTCACCATATGCATTAGATAAATGTGGGTTGTGTTGCCACCTTTCACACACCTAGGTTACATGGCAGAAATCTTCAAGCCACTCGGTGTGTCCTTGGGGGCAAGTCTCGAGTCAAGGCTGTCACCTTATTCTTGACTCCTTTGTTCAGGCTAACTCCTAACGAAGCCATGGGGGGTAGATCCTATTGAATTACTAAGGATAATTACTTAGTGTGATAGTGTTATAATGATTAAGTTGTTTAGGAGTTTTGAATTTAACCAATGAAAGCAAAAGATAACAAGATGCAAGATTTACAGCATATAAGCACAGTAATGACACTCAAGATAGATACATAATTGAAAGAAATTATCAAATAAATCACCAATTCCTTAAATGGAGTCAACAGAAAAAATAATGTGCTTGCATGCGATTGAATGAATGTTTTGCAAATGTCTCTTCGTAGATTTTAAATTAGCGTGGAATGTGAATGAATTAAATTAGGCGAAAAGGGGGCTCCAGATATACCCGAGGGGTACTTGGAGTATGTCCAAAAGTGAACTTTCATGACTACCCACAAGGTGTTTGTGGGATGGAACAGAGTCTGATAGACTATTGTTCATAACGCACCCGTTAGGGTGTGACAGAGATCGGCGCCTTGAGGTCACTTTCCAGTTGTTCCCACTCCTTTGGGTATTTTTCCACCGCTTACAGTTCGTTTGAGGCGTTGTATTTTCGCCTGATGGTTTGTCAATTTGGGAGGTGAGGACTAATTAATCTAGTCACTCAAGTGCTTTTGATGCAGCTTGACTGATCAGATGAACCGCAGCCAAGTATAGAGCATACACACTGGAGTCTTCGTTATTTTTAGTAAATTTTAGAAGAGGTGTTCTTATTAAAAAAGAAAACCCTCCAAGAACCTCTTTCGGTCCAAGTGGACCTCAATCGGGGAATCAAGTAGGGGTTGATTTTATTATGATTATCAAACAATAAATAAAAAAAGGAATCAGAGATACACAACATCAGTTTTCTAATTAGTCGTACCACACATCTCTTTCCCCTTGCGGGTCAATCGAGAAGTCACGGGGTAAGTAGTATGATTAATTTTGAATTGAAAATATGGAATAAATCAAAATATTATCAAAGTATACAATCCTGCATGTCAATACTAAACTAGAACAGAAAAAAGGGAAAAATGCAAAAAAGTGAAACGGACGCGGATCCCCCATGGGGGGATGGGGTGTGGGCTCGAAAGGGCCTACTCAAAAAAGATTTCCTTTTATTATAATTGGTTACAATATCAGAAAACTGAAGTATCAGAAACCTCTTGTTCATTATACGGGATGAAACCAAGAACTTACAACTTTCCAAAATTTTAAAATTTCAGTTAAAGGGGAGATCCCTGGGGGGATTTGAACGCTCCCGAGGCCACTTTCGAATAGCAGATTCTCTTATTTTATATTACACCAGCTAAAAAAATCAGGCATTTTAGAATAAAATATTCCCAAAATAACTTTAAGAGTACCTTTGGGTCAGCCTACCTTAACTCAAAAAAGACTAAGTTAAAACTAGTTTAACAGGTGAAAAAGGAACTAAGGAAAGAAAGCTTTCCTTGGGATATTCGATTGCTGTTTGTGCAACCAATTAAATATGCACTGATTGCTGGATTTAATATTTTTAAAACATAAAAGTAAATCTAGAGCAAGCAACCTACGGATTCTCTTTAACTTGCCATGCAAAACGGACGATTTCCCTAAGCTAGATCTAGAATGCTTAATGATACTTTTCAGAAATGAGATCTAGACTATGAGATTTGAAATAGTATATCTATGTAATTTTTACTTTAATATGACAGATCTAAATTATAACAAAGCTTTCAAACACAGTAACCAGGTAAGAAAATTGAATTTTATAAGGAGGAAGTGAGAGGAAGAGTGTTGGTAGCAATGAATATCAACCATGGAGCTTTCAGGTGGAATGTCGAGGGACTATGCCTTTGAATGGTTTTGGAGAGAGTGAAGAAGAAAACTATATCAGTATCCTCTCCAAGCTAGGAACCTGCAAATGAATCCAAATATTTGCCAAAATACTTGTGAGATTCGGTTAATACATACACAGAGATTTCAGAATAACATGAATGTAAACTTATAAAACATGCTAAATCTAGATCTCTAAACATGCATCAAAGGAAAGAGATGGCCAATAAACTTATTGAAAATATCCTTTCCTATCAAGATTATAATAATCTTATTATCAATATTAGCAATGAATCCACAAACAATTAGCAAATTATGAACATAGATATAGGTTACCTCAGTAAAACATGGCAATGCTCATCCACACATACAATGACATGACACCGTCTTGCCTCCAAAGCTTCTCTTCATTTCAAATGAACAATAACAACAGTATAACAACAACAACACCTCAATCCCAGTTCTAACTAGCTTGGAAGAGGCAATATGAGCTTTATTTATACAAAAAATAGGAGATCCATCCCAGGGGGGCACAAATCCCAAGGAGATAGACCACTGTAGTTGAATGAGAGTCCATTAATGCCAATCTGAAGTTGAATTGAGCTTCCACTGAGCCTAATTATCATTTGAGTGGCTAATTGAGTTGACACATCAACCCACAGACTGACACATCAATCCACAGAGCTCCCAGGAGAGCCCACACATGTGGAGGAGAGAGAGAGGGTGCAATTCCCCATAAAGGAGGCTGAATTGCAACTCTGGATCTGTCCATATCACCTCCTTCAGTCAAGGATTTGTCAGATCTAGTCAATCTGGTGCCGATCTGACTGATTTGAATCAAATGGGTTGAGAATCCATTGATCTAGGATTTTGGATTTGCTCCATTATTCATCAATTTATTGATTAAAATAATCAATAATTGATTTTTTGGGGTTTTCTAACCTGAATGATGGAAAATCACTCAAAACTTGAAAATAGTGGGTCTATGGGTTTAAATGGTGCTATTATCTTGAAATGAGCACCCCCATGACTGAAACTAATGATTTGTCCCACTTTTATTACAAAACCAATTTTTCCAATTAGACTATTAAAAAATAGCCTAAGTTTTTGTGGAAAAATTAAAATTTAAAAAACTTAAAAAAATTAAAAAAAATAAAAACCTAGGGGGACTTAGACATGTTCATATGACTCGACCATGATTCCTATCATGTTTATACATTGAAACATAGACTCTAATAACCTCAATAGGCCTAAATGCCAAGCCAACCACCCCAACATTGGAGGTATTGAGTGAAAAACTCAGAAATTATCAGTCATTTATTCAACAACCAATAATAACCAAGGGAAAAAACACCCTAGGCTGATTGGATTGACAAATAAAGTCTAAAAGATAGATTCTTTTACAGACACTATCATGCTAGAACATTTATTACAATTCCCCCATGGGGTATGAACATGTGATATAGTACAACAAGCACTTCCCGGAAGCACTTCCAAAGGTCTTCTGAAGTCTGAACAAAAAATATTTGTCTGGTTCACTAGGCTCACTTGATAAAAAACCACTAAGTACAACTTAGGTGGTAACATTCTGGCTCCATCTAGGGACACATTCTTTGACTGATATTCTGTTTAAAAAAGAGGATGTGAGAACTTCGGAATCTCTGGGTCCTGCATAGCAATTAAAGTTTGTCAATAACATGTATATATATAAAAAACCAACTATAAAAGAAAACAAATGTACATAATTAGTCTATGATGTAAAAAAAAGGAAATATTTTACAAAACTAATATACAAAAGAAAAATTCGAAGGTTAGTAACATGGTACAAAACACCTATAATACAACAATATGATATAAAATTTAAAAATACATGCAGGGCAAGGTTTAGAAATTGGCCCTAAAACCACTGATGCCAATAAAGGCATCAAACTGTCTCGGCGAAGAACATCTTGAGGAGAAAGCCATTCACTGGTAGGCTTAACCTTTCTCCTTCAAGGTCATTTAGATAGAAATAATTTGTTCCTGCTACTTCATCCATGATATACGGCCCCAACCATAAGCTGTCAAACTTTTCATGTTTCCCAGGTTTCTCCTGTCATTTGTCCTAAAGAAACACTGTGTCACATACTTGAAAGGATCCTAGCTGGGTAGATCTATCAAAGGTTCTCTTGACTTTGTCTAAATTTCTAATACTTTGGTCAAGGGAATTTATTCTACTCTCATCTAACTCGATCAACTGGTTTATTCTGTTCTGAATGGCTTCCTGATCTGAGTTGAAGGTATGGAGAAGCTGACACACTAGAAGCTTTAAATGGACTGGTAAGGTGACATTAAGGCCATAGAGAAGTTCAAAAGGACTCCTCCCGGTTGAACTTTTCTTTGCGATTCTATTGGCCCATAATGCAAATTTGATCTTGCTATCCCAAGCCTTTTTATTGTCACCCACAGTTTTCTTGATTATGGTCATTGAGTTTTTGTTACTTGACTCAGCTAGACCATTTCCTTAGGGATAATAGTTGGATGAATGGGATAGGACAATGCCGTACTTGAAACAAAAGGATGACATCTCGGAGGAAACAAAGCACGGGCCATTATCTGTGATCATTCTGGCTAGCACACCGAATCTTGTGATAATCTTATCTTCTAAGAAATCCATGACTACAATATCGGTTTCCTTCTTGGTGGGTATCGCCTCTACCCACTTGATGAAATAATCAATGGTGGTAAGAATCCAAGAATAACCATTTCTCAAGTTATCTTTGAACTTACCAATGAAATCAAACCCCCACTGCTGGAAAGGGGCTTGGACTACTATTGGATTTAAAGGCAAGGATTTCATTTGTTGCTTTCTGGTGAATAAATGGAACTAGGGGAAAACTTTGACAGACTTGTGCACATCTAAAAACAAGTTTGGCCAATAGTATCCTGCTCTAAGAATTTTATAGGCAGTTGTTCTTGCTGCAAAATGTCCACCACAAAATACTGAATGGAACTCAACCATGAGTTTTTTGGACTCAGGTTCATCGACACATCTAAGTATTAAACCATCGGGGTTTCTCCAACCCAAACCATCTTTTGTTAAACAATACTTAGTTTCTTTTAACCTTAATGCTCTTCTTTTATGGCCAAGTAAGTGATCAGGGCATGTAAGGTTGCAGAGGAAAAAGATGATGTCGGTATACCAAGGGTGCTGCTCTAATCTATGAAGCTCGTCTGATACACTTTGTTCTGAATCACTATTCTGGCAGATTATTCCTAAGGCCTTTTCATTTCCTTGGGTCAACATCTTTGCAAGACCTTGTCCCTTAATTAACCTAGTAGGTTTTATCTCTAAATCATATTCTTGAATCTTTGAAACCCACTTACCCCTGATTCCTAGACAATCTTGTTGAGACATGATATCCTTGACAGCTGCATGGGGTACATACCCAATGATTTTAGAGTAATCTACTTAAGTTCTGAAATGTTTAAGGGACTTGACAAGAGCATAAGGCTATTTCTCCATGGTGGTATACTTCAATTCTGAATGTTGCAAGGCTCTATTCATAAAGGTTGTAGGTTTCTCTTGTCCCTCCTTATTATTTTTGTTGGGCTTAGGGCAGACCCGGGTTCTTATACTTTTATCTTCGCACCAACAAAGAGACCCATAGTGTTGGCCCTTTCGGCAACAACCTGCGAACAGGTTGCAGTCTCACCCAAAATAGCTATGGGGTGCCACAGAATCAGGTTTCTGCAGGCAAAAGAGGGATATTACTGTACCTTTAGTCTTAACAAAGAATAATCATACAATACAGAGCTTCGATATTCACTTAAATAACTTCGCAGTTTAGATAAACAGACAGTTTCTTTCTTAACCCTTAACTGAGAATTCACAGCGAAGTTAATACTTAGCAATCTATCTTACTTTATCATTTATCTACTTATCAAAAGCATAAAACATAACAGCACAAAACTAAAAGGAACCACCACAACACAAGATATACGTGGTTCACCCCCAGTGTAGGGGCTACATCCACAGAACTGCGTTTTATATTCAACAATTTACAAGCACACAGTTCTGATCTGCGCACTCAGCTGCAGATCTTCTCAACAACCCAAAACTGCGCACTTAGCTGCATAACCTTTCTTCCAAAACCCTCTGTGCACTCAGCTGCAGAGGTCATCCATGCACTCAGCTGAGACTTAGCCTTTCCAAAACCCTCTGTGCACTCAGCTGCAGAGGTCGTCCACGCACTCAGCTGGGACTTAACCTTAAACCCAAAATAGACCTTAGCTTCTTCGCATCAAATTATCATCATACAAAAACCTTCGAAAAAGCCTTTTTCTCCTTTACATAAGTTCCTATTTATACAAGTGCACTATTACAATACCATGGGTTTAAACCATGGGCTTAAAAACCATGGGCTTAAACCATGGGTTATTTACAAAAAGAGGGGCTTCGACCCAACCCTGAAACCCCTAAGACTATTTTGGACTGCAACTCTGCTTACAAGCTTCGCACCAAAACCGTGGAGTTGCCAAAATTAAGGACCTTCAAGGTCTGAGCCCCAATAGGCCCCTAAGACTCACCAATGTCCCGTCTCGGGACACTCTGCTGCTTTTCTGGTGGAAGAATCTTGTTGGCGAAGATAGTAAATTGCTTGTTGAGGCTACGCATGACATCTTTGAGGAATTCCGTAGCAATGTACTCTTCCCATTTGTAACTGTAGCCTTCGGCACAGTTCACAGCAATATTGACAATTGGGGCAGGTACTTCATTCAGTCTGCACTTCTGCATTAATTTGCATGCTAGGAGCTCTGCAACGAACTGAATGTTTTGGTGCCGAATTGTCGAGGTTTGATACCCTCTCTTTCCTTTCGTTAGGCCGAAGTGGTCCTTCATGTGTTGTGCCAGCTTCGTATCCTCGTGTTTTTCGACAAACTCAATCCCTGGATCAGGCCCTTCCTTCAGAAAGCCTGTAATCCTATGAATCAGTTCTCCATCAATAGCTATTTTCTGGCTTCCTATCCATAGGTGCCCATCATGCACCAACGCCAATATCCTCTTGACCACCATGGTAACCTGCGTGCTGCGACCAAAGTGGGGAACATTTAGCATCTTCAACAAGCCAGCTTGCTCCAAGCCAGCAGCCCACTATTTCACTTCTAGTAGTGTCGTACCGCCCTCCGGATAATGGACAAAGTGCAAGTATTTCCCCAGTGCGAACTGCAGAAACTTCCCACGATCATTCGTATTGTGGTCTGCATACTTGAGCCGGTCTATTTTTGCTGTCATCGTTTCGACCAACTGCACACCCTGTGGTAGCGAAGGGGTGCATAACGTGAAATTGGTTGTCCGCCGAGGTGGCTGAACTCCTGGTTGAACAGGTGGAAGATATGGTGGATGCTGCGGTGCAACGTTCTCATCCTCACCAAAGTCTTCGAATTCTCCAGGAGGATTCATCACGGGATCCTCCGGTGTCTTTCTTGATGGCTTGTTCCTTTCTTTGTTCCGCTTAGAACAAACTTCTGCCTTAAATTTCTTTCTGGTTGATCGCGTCTACATTGGTTGATTCGGCGCTAGCGGAGTTGCTTCACGAGGTGCGGATGCAGGTGGATTTCTCATAAAGTTCTACAGACCCCTCTGTCTGAATTCTCTCAACAATTCCTGGACTTCGCGATCAGCTGACATGGACTCAACTCAAGAAAATGCGTAATGCGAAATTCGTAGGCCTGGGTGTCTTCTTATAGAATCCAATGACCAAATCTGCCATAACTGTGCATTAAAGACACCAAATCTGACAGAGCAGCTGTAGATCTTGTCCAAACGGTGCTAGATTTTCCAAAATCTCATCATTACAGGCAGTTAATACAGTTAACGTACCGGCGCCACCAAATCTGATTTTTTTTCGAACGGTCGCATTTTAAGCTTCAACACACCTTTCATCTTCAGCACAACCACTAACTTTAGCTTCACCATAATAAGGACCTTCAACACAATATTGACCTTCGACCCATCCTGACACATGTTTCGACAGAGCTTCGAGATTCGACCCACGACCGAATTTTCTTCCACAACCTTCGACACTTCCACAATCTGCCAAATCTTCTCTGAGAACAACTTCATTATAGTCTAGTACCCAATTTCAATTTTTCTTGGTACTTAGACTCTTCTTCTGCTATTACTTTGGGTCAGGGGGGTACAGGCCCATCCCCGTACTTCTTTAATCTACTTCCATTCACCATGGAGGGAAAAATTTCTCCATTCAGTTTAGCTAACTGAACTGCACTACCATTGGTAACTTTCTAAACTACATTTGGTCCTTTCTAATGTGTATTGAACTTACCTGGGAACTTCATGAATTTACTGTCATACAAGAGCACAAGATCACCATTCTAAAAATGCTTCTTCTTAATGTGTCTATCATGCCATACTTTTTCTCTAGCTTTTTGTACTTGCTGCTGGAAACCTGCAATGAATCTGTCTTCTTCTAGTTCCAGTATCCTCGCCAACCTTTCATTCAATATAGCTGGATCATCCATCTCTGTGAAGGCAGATATTCTGAGGCTAGGAACAATGTACTCCATGGGCATAACTGATTTTTGTCCATATACCAGCCTAAAAGGTGTATGGCCTGTCAACTTCTTGTAAGTGGTTCTGTAAGCCCATAATACTACTGGAATTCTAAGATCCCAATCATTTTTGTTAACATTGCAAACCTTCGTCAGAACGTGCTCAAGAATCTTGTTAAAGGCTTCGACAGTTCCATTTGCTTGAGGATGGTAGCAAGTAATCTTCTGATGATATACTTGAAATTCTTTGGTCAATGCTTCAATAGTCTTATTCAGAAAATGTGATCCTTTATCACTCATAAGAATTCTAGGACATCCAAACCTTGACAAGATATTATCGAATATGAACTTCGCAGCTGTAGCAGAGCTACAGTCCTTGACTGGTTGAGCTTCGGCCCAACGAGTAAGGTAATCAGTTGCTGTAATAATGTATCTTGCTCCATATTTCTTTGCAGGGGGATTGATTGGTCCAAAAAAATCAATAGCCCACTTGTCAAATGCTTGTAAAGTTACCTATGGAACCAGAGGCATCTCATGCCTCCTGGATGGTTTTCCTGTCCTCTGACAGATATCGCAGCTATGGCAATACTCTCTTGCATCCTTATGAATCATAGGCCACCACAATCCAGCTGTTAGAATCTTCTGTGCTGTAGCTTTTCCTGCATAATGACCTCCTGCTGCTCCAGAATGCGCCTCAGCTAAAATCAATGGCTTTTCATGCTCCAAGAGACATCTACGCAGTATTTCATCTTGTCCCATCTTATATAGCTGTCCTGCTATCAAGGTAAAGTCAGCTGCCCTAACCACCAGCTGCTTCTTCTGCTGTGTTGTCATCTCAGAGGGTGCAAACCCTGTAGACAAGTACTGAGAAATATCCTGAAAACAGTCATCAACCCTCTGTATGGAAAACAACTGGGAATCATGAAGACCTTCGTCCAAACTAGTGGGTTCTTCTCCTGAATCGAACCTCGACAAGTGGTCAGGCCCCAAGTTAAGTCTTCCTAGCTTAACTATGATCTCAAAGTCATACTCCTGAAACAAAATCAGCCATCTGCATATCCTTCCACCTAATACAGGATTGTTAACCAAATAATTCAAAGAAGAATGGTCAGTGAACATCTTAAAATGAGATCCTAACAAATAATGTCAAAATTTCTGCAAAGCATAAACCATAGCTAGAACTTCTCGTTTTGGCGTAGTATAATTCTTTTCTGCTATGGACAATTTTCTACTTGCAAAAGCAATAGGGTGATCAATATTACCTTCACCTGACCGAGCCAATACTACACCTAAAGCAATGGATGATGCATCGACATGAACATGAAACTCCTTATTCTAGTCAAGGAATACTAAGATAGGGGCAGTTACCATCTTTTCTTTCAAAATGTCCAAGCTTTCCTGACATTCAGGTGTCCATTCAAACTTAATATCTTTCTTCAATTTCTTTTCCATAGGGGCTGTAATCTGAGCATATCCCTTAATGAATTTTCTATAATATCCAGTATGACCAAGCGTAGTGCGAAGTTGCTTCACAGACTTCGGAGGTGGTAAGTTCACAATAATGGCTATATTCGCAGGATCCACCATCAATCCTTGCTTGCATACAATGTGGCCTAGCAGAATTCCAAAAGGTGCACAAAAGATACACTTATTTAGGTTCAATGAAATCTGATGCTATCTACACTTGTCTAGCATAAGTCTTAAACTGGCTATATGATCTTTCAATAAACCAAAGATAGTCCAATCATCAAAGTAAACTTCCAAGAACTTATGAATAAATTCCTTAAATGCAGATATGACTACTCTTGAAAACATAGCAGGTGCATTCTTCAATTCAAAGGGCATAACAGTTTACTGAAAAGATCCCATTTCTGTAGTGAAGGTTGTTTTATGTCGATCCTCTGGAGCAATTCTAATCTGATGGTAACCTGAAAATTCATCAGTGAAAGAATACACTTCTTGAACTCAGACATTGTCTAAAACTTCATCTGTAAAGGGAGTAGGGAAAGGATCATGTAAACAGGAATCATTCAGCTTCCTCAGATAAACACAGATTCTGATTTCTCCCTTGGTCTTGTTTTCTTATACCACCATAGGGCTGACCCATTCGGACTCTTTGACAGGCTCAATGATTCCTGCAGCGAGCATCTTATCTAGCTCCATCCTGACTTTTTCTTTATACTTAGGATTCAGCCTATAAGGGCGCTGCTTCATAGGCTTCGCATCAGCTTTCAAAGGGATTTTTATCACTCCTATATCAGCAAGGATACCTTTCATTTCTGAGAACTTTGTCGAAAATAAGTCTTGATACTCATGGAGGAGTTCAGTCACTTTGCTCACCATTTCTTCGTCCCAATAATCTCCAATGGTAGCGTACTTAGGCATTTCTTCTGATCCAATGTTTACTTTCCTTGTTTTCAAGGGCTGAGTTACTTCAGGTGATTGGACTGCTGGTCCATGTACTTCGCAATGTCCTTCTAACTCAGGAATATTAATGTTTCGAGGGTCATCATCTTCATCAATGGCGAGGTTATAGCATTCTACTGCATTAGCTTCTTGTTTCTTCCAATCAGGTTGGTACTCGGCTATCTTTTTATCATCAAACACCTTAGTATGGATCACCCTAATAGCTGTGTCCAAAGCAGGGCAAACCTCATTAATAGAAAATGTGAGCACAAAACTATCGATAAGGCTAACCCAACTTACAGTACCATGGCGAAGCTCCACCTTCGCATACCAATTCTTTGCTACAGGTTCCAAAGTGTGTACAAACCTATCTACCCATTATTCACAAGGTACATGCTTCCATGCTTCATAACACTGCTCCAAATGTTCGTGAGGGATAGTCTTACCATTAAATCTACTTCATACCTCCTGAGGTTGATCCATGAATCTCAGGAGAAGAAAATTTTGACAAGCTCTCCAACTATGAATATACTTTTTATGACCATTCCACCATCTGGAAGCTGCGGCTCTGAATACTGAATCTAGAGTCTCCATTTTCTATGAATCTGGTACTTGTTCTGAGAATTGTACAATAAAATCTTCTGGGTCTGTCAAGCCATCAAAAGTAGGTAAGATCTTTGTCTGTGAGCCAACCCATCTGATAGACTTGGTAATTCTTGCACATCGATGTCCATGTAGCTCATAAAGTCGATTCTGCCAATTCTCTAGGCCTTCGTCTGAATCAGTCATGCAAGAACTGTCACACTGCCAATCCATTATACCTTCAGTAGTAGGGTTAACATAGTCTTCTTCTTTAGCTGTGATGTTGTAAATATGATCCAAAACATCCTGATCTTCATCTCTGACTGGCTCTGTATACCTTTCTCCTTGAGAGGGGTCCAACGGTACTATGACTCTCAAGCCTTTTCCTTCAAAAGTCATCTCTCTATTCTTAAGGTTGATTACTGCATAATTGTCTATTGCCCATTCAATTCCCAGCAATGCTAGATAGGGGTTGCTATCATCAATTATTTCAATGACTTCAAAATCTGCTAAGGTACTGACTCCATCAATATCCACTGGTACACTAGGGAATCTTCCCAGGGGCACAATATTCTACTGATTGGATAATCTCAATTGTATAGGGGACCATTCAAGCGTAGGTTTTCCCATTTGTTCCCATGTCTGCTTAGTTAGGACATTCGCTTCTGATCCCACGTCTAAAATGATATTAGTCATGTCATAATATCCTATCTGAGCATGCAATCTCATTTCTCTTCCAGTCCTTCTAACTCTATTAACAATTTTTTTTCTATCAGAGCTTCACTGAGGTTCGCAAGACTGAATAAATTTATGTAACTCATTCAAAGCATTCTGATTTCTTAATAGCTTGATACAACTCTGTAAAAATGATGTCAGTGTACTTACTTGATCCAGCGAAGCTTCTTGAAACTGCAACTGCTGTTGATGCTATTGCGTAGTTGCTACTAATGTTCTCGGATCAGAAAAGTATTTTTTAGCTTCCATAAATGTTCCTTTTTCTCTTCCAACATCGAAGGCTGGGATTTTCTCTGGGGTCTTACGGACCCAAGCCTCGTCAAGCTGTTTCTCCTTATTCTGCACTTGCATCATAGCTCCACTCCTTGTAACATCGTTAACGGCTGGGACATGTCTTTTCTCTACAGCAATCATCTGAACATTCTGAGTAGGAGTGCCATTTCTTTCTTGTATCTTGGCTATCAACTGTGGGCATTGCTCAATCACATGATCGACTGCTCTGCAATATCGACATGTTGTAGTTGGGTTCTGACAGTCTCTAGCTACATGTCCTGCCTGATTACAGTTATAGCAAATAACCTGGCCTCGACCTCTTCCAAGCATACCACCACGATCATGACCTCTGAAATTAACTCGACCTGATGTACTACCATAGTAACCATATCCATCATTGCCTTGTGCATCGGGTTGTACCCTATAAGCATCATATGTTCGCTCTCTCATGAGGTCAAAGCTACGACATTCATCTTCATTGTGTCCAACTGACTTACAGAACTTACAGTAGGGATTCTTAGGTACTTGAACATATCTCTGCAGTAGATAGCAATCTTCAGGTCAATGCTGGCCAGTTGTTCTACAGATCTCACAATATAGGACATTAGGGTTAAACGGGTTCGGTGCACCAGTATTCAAATAATTTCTTAATGCAGGACATTGTTCTTTGTCATGACCTTCTGTCTTACATCGTGTACACCAAACCTATTCTCGAATAGATTTCCCTTTTTTCATGTCGCGAAGCTCCAAAGCCATTTCTGCTAACTGTGCTTGTATTTGGGCTATTCTAGAATTATCTCCAATAGGAGCTGTTTCAAGTTTCATAGCAATTTCCAACGCCTCTTGCTGATTAGCAACCATCTGTTGCATCAGTGGAGTCCTGATATGAGGCAATAGCGCTGCAATGAACCATTCTTTATGTTGTTATGGTCCAATAGTGAAACTAACTTGATCCAACAGAACCTTGAACCTCTGATCGAAGTCCCATACTGATTCACCTCGCTTCTGCTGAATTTCTTTCAGTTCAGTTATACACTATGACTCCGATTTAGGCTTCTTGAATTCTTTGATCATTTCTTTTTTAATATCAGCCAAGATATAGTTCTGAGTACTAGAAAACTTCATAAACCAGGTCAAAGCTCGGTCTCTGAAAGAGGTGACCAGCTGCGCTGTT
>LPNX011126198.1:271958-360252 GCA_001517045.1 Pseudotsuga menziesii | reverse complement strand
ACTGGATCTGACAAATCCTTGACTGAAGGAGGTGATCAAATCAGATCCAGAGTTGATCTTCAGCATCCTTTATGGGGAATTTCACCCTCCCTCTCTCCTCCACACATTTTTGGCTCAACTGGATGAGTTTTGGTGGATGATTCAGTCAACAGGTTGAGGTGTCAGTCAGATAAGCCCCCCGATTAACAGTTGCACTCAGTGAGACTCGGATCTGGCTCAGCTAGACACAGATCAAGCATTGATGGACTCTCCATCAGCATATTTGTTCTATCTCCTTGGGATTTGCGCCCCCCCTGGGCTGGATGGCCTATGTTTTGTATATATCCTGCTTGAGGCTCCCTCTTCCAAGCTAGTTAGAGCTGAACTAAATGGATTGCCATTGTAACTCTGTATTTGATCATCATTTTGTGAATAAAGAAGCTTTGGAGGCTATATTGTGTAGTGTATTTGATTGTGTGGATTCTCATTGTTATGCTGCTGATGTGGTAGCTGCAATTTCTTGCCAAACTCTGTGCTGCTTTTGTGTTCTAGCTTCAAGGATTCGGTTGAATCAAGTAAGGGTTTAAACTAGGAAAGCTAGATTGCTTGATCTTGTTTATCCATATGATGTATGCTCAAAAATCTCAGGTATATGCTTAAATAAGGTTATTTTTGCATAATCTTTCGTTTTTGTTGTTTTATGCATCTATATCCAGATCTCACGAGGTGTGTGCAGGCTTGTGTTATTTAGTTGCAGGTTCCTGATTGGATGAAGGTGTGGATCTAGATTGACTCCATTCCTGTCCAATAATCTCAAGACTCTGTCCCTCAGCACTCCACAAAAGGCCTCCTTTCAGCTTGCTTCATTCAAGCAACGATCCGACCTTCTCTCCTCTTCTTCTCATTTCTATAAAAAATCAACACTTTACCCGGTTACTTTGTTCAGTTCATAGCTTTGATTTAATTTGGATATATTTCATCAAAGTAGAATATACATAGATCTGATATTTCATAGCTCACAGTCTAGATCTTGCACTCAAAAAAGTTTCATAAGCATTCTAGATCTAGCTTTAGGGAAATCGTCTTTTTGCATGAAAATTTAAAGAAAACTTGTAGATCGCATGCATTAGATTTCATTTCGCTGTTATAAAATTTAATATTCTGCAATATCAGTGCATATTTAATTGGCTGCACAAACAGCAAGCCAATATCCCAAGGAAATCTTGCTTTCCTTGGTTCCCTTTTCGCCCATTTAGCTAGTTTAACTTCTTCTTTTTTGAGATAAGGTAGGCTGATCCAAAGGTACTCTTAAAGTGATTTTGGGTATTTGTTATTCTAACATGCTCACTTTATTTTAGCAGGTATGACAGAAAATAAAGGAAGCTGCTGTCCGAAGTGGCCTCAGGAGCGTTCAAATCCCCCTAGGGGTCTCTCTTTTCACCAAAAAACTCAAATTTTTTCCAAAGTTGTAAAATATTGGTTTCATCCTGTATAAGGACCAAGAAGTTTCTGATATATCAGTCCTCTGATATTGTAACCATTAATAAATAAAATCATTTTTGGAATAGGCTCTTTCGAACCCATTCCCCATCCCCCCTGGGGGGATTTGCGTCGGTATCCTTTTCGTCATTTTCTGCTTATTTATTTTAAACTAGAATTGATCTAATCTATAGGGTAGTATAATTTAGTTCATTATTAATATCATACTCCATATTTTACATTTCAAAGTAATCATAATACTTACCCCACGATTTCTCGATTGACTCGAAAGGGGAAAGAGAATCGTGGTAGGACTAATTAGAAAACCAGAATTGTGTATTTGTTTTATTTTTCATCTTTTATTTATCAAAAATTTTAAAATTAACCCCTCCTCGATTCCCTGATTGAGATCCACTTGGATCGAAAGAGGTTCCTGGAGGGTTTTCCTTTTAAACAAGAACACTCAGTTTAAAACTTATTAAAATCGACAAGACTCCAGTGTGTATGCTCTGCACTTGGCTGTGGTTCGTTCGATTAGTCAATCTGTATCAAAAGCACTTGGGTGACTAGTATAATTAGGATTCACTCTCCCCAACTGACAAACCATCAGGTGAAAATCCAACACCTAGATCAAACCTTTATAGTGGCAAAATACCCAAAGGAAGCGGGAACTTACTGAAAAGTGACCTCGGGGCGCCGATCTCTGTCACACCCTAATGGGTGCGTTATGAACAATAGCCCCAGAGACTCCATTTCAGCCCACATATTCCTTGCGGGTAGCCGTGAAGGTTTAGTTTTGGACATACTCCAAGTACTCTCGGGTATATCTGGAGTCCCCCCTTTGCCTAATTTAATCAACTCATACTTCACATTTAACTTAAAACATACCAAGAGACAATCACAAAACATTCACTCCAAGCACATGCAAGCATACTGTTTATATTTTGACTCCATTCTAAATGCACTGGTTATTTTCTTGTTATATACATATATTGTGTCTCAGCATTGTGCTTTCGTGTGTTTATTTTCATATCTTGTCATCTTTGATTGTCCATAAGTTAAATCTTGAACTCCTAAATAACTCATTCAGTTTAACATCACCTCACTAAGTAAATTGTCCTTAGTAACATAATAGGGTCTACCCCCCTTGGCTCCGTTAGGAGTTGAGCCTAAACGGAGGAGTCAAGAACAAGGTGACAGCCTTGACTCGAGACTTGTCCCCAAGGACACACTGAGTGGCTTGAAGATTTCTGCCACGTGATCCAGGTGTGTGAAAGGAAGCAACAGGAGAAATGCCTCATACTCGACTACATTGTTTGATGCTTCAAACTCTAACCTGAAAGCAAAGTTGTAGACTTTATTTGAAGGAGAGATGATCATGATGCCCGCACCTTTTCCAACTTTGGAATAAGCCTCGTCAAAGTACATTTGCCAAAATTCATCTATCTTTTCTTTTTTAATATTTTCCTTAATAGGGGCCATGAAATTTGACAAAATAGCATAGTTTCCAAAGTTATCAGTGAAATGAAAAAATTCATTTCTAGGCTTCTTAGGTTTTTCTACATGTCGTTTCCTTAGCTTCTCTTCGTGGAGTATCAACCTAGTGTTTTTTTATGCAGGTATAGTAGCATATGTCCAATCCATTTGAATGTACCCACCAAGAGTTGCGGCCCATTTTCTGGATAGCAACATACCCCAATTATCTGGAACATCTATCACTACCACATCTATCGACATGTCGATGTCAGGATACTTGGCCAACTTAACTTGTAAATTTTAGATTATCCCTAGCACTTCAACTTCTCTTGCATCCATTACACAAACATTGTGGTAGGGTCGGGTGACCCTTAGATTTAGTTGTTCCATTACTTTTCTTGTCATAACATTTGATGAAGCACCTAAATCTAACATGCAGTTATTTAGGAGACGATTATCAACTAAGAGGGAGACATAAAAAGGCGAGCAGTCTTCTCTTCTCGGATCAACACTATTGAGGACTATAGGCATATCTATAGGTTCAATATGTTCAACTTCAAATATAGCATTATTATTACGGAGAGGATCCTCTTTGACAATATTATGAGTTTTACTTTGACTATCCTCTATGGCTTTCAACAACTTTTCTTTTTGACCAGGAATTTTAAGGACATCAGTTGCATAAACATGAATCTTAGCACTACTTATCCATTCTCCCATATCAACATTTGGTTCACGGATAACAGGGGGATCTGGGAGAGGAGGAACGGTTACCTTTGGCTTGTACTGTTTAGACGGTGATGGATTCTCCTTTTTTTGATAAACTACACCCTTGAATCTAGCCTCCTTCATTTCCTTGTTTGTTTCTGGAGAAGGCATTACACCATAAAAGTTGGAAAGGAGGTCCTTCTCATAATTGTAATATGTGGCCTGCTGCCAATGTTGGTTTGATAAAGGGTAGGTTTGGCCTACCATGTACACATAATCAGACTCGCTTGATGTTGTTTCTTGATTACTGACCTTGGGCATTCCATTCTCTATAACTTGGTTTACAATATAGCAAGTGCTTTCTTGGTGGAATTGATCACAAGGTCTACACCATGGAATGACTTCTTCTACCATGTTAGCTGAGTCTAACTGGTTTGGAATCCTAGGTTCTTGCTAAGGAGATTTCTTTTGATACATCTGATATTGTTTAGGATGAAAGTTCCTAGGTGCATTATTTCTTTCCATTGTGATTATTCTATTCTGCATATGATTCAGTTATGCAGAATGATTTTCCATAAGTTGGTTTCGACTAGTAACCAAGTCTTTTATCATGTCAGTTACCTTTTCTATTGGATCTTTAGAGGTTCCCTTTTCTTCTAATTCAATGGATTTACCCTTCTCTTTGTTGTATGAAGAGTTTCCTCTAGTGTAACCTAGAATGTTGGACTTGCCTGAAGACTACATATTCTTTTCTATTTTCTTGGCCAATTCCTAAGCAGTTTTTAGATCGGTCAGCTCTTTGTCTCTTAACTAGTACCTCAAATCACCAGTGAAAGATTCGATGTAAGATATGAGGATGGAGGCATACTTTGGCTTGATTTATTTAGGGAGGCCCACAACCACACACCTGAACTTAGTGTTAAATTCATCCATGGTTTCATTCTCCATCTTCTTTATGTTATGAAGGGCAGCAAGCAGATGTCTTGGTTCTTTCTTTTCTCCCCATTTCTTCTTAAAAACCTCTAGGAATTCACTAAGAGTTTTATATGAATCATCACCTAGGTCGAAGTACCATTTCGCAACATCATCCTCTAAGGATAAAGAAAAGAGCTTCATTTTGACATCTTCATGGTTATGGGTAGCATCATTGCAATAACTGACCAGGTGCTTTTCAAAATTTTGAATGTGAGACTTGGTAGTGATGGTATTGTTTTCCTGGAATATGGGGAGCTTCTTGATAGCATCATTTGGAATGTCATGGGGAGTACCTTCTATTTGATAAAAGCGAAGGGGTTTGTAGAATTCCTTCATTTCTTGAGATTGGTAGGTATGACTCTGTACAAATATGTGATGGATATCTGAGAGGGATTGGTCTCCTAAATCTTCAAGGTTTCTACGAGAAGTCTTCCTATTCAATATTTCCCTGATAAACCTTTCGTGATCAGGGAGAGAATTGAATAATTGTCAGCGGTTTCTTCGGGAAGAAATTCTTGAAGGGATGTTAGACAGTGGAGTCGCTAGATGGATCGAATTTTAATTTTTATGTTTTTTAAAGACTAGATCAATCAATTTTTTTTTTAATCTTTTTAGTTGTTTACAAAAAAGTTAGGCCAAGTCATACTCGGGAATAAAAAGATTTATCCACGGCAATGGCACAAAAAAGTCCTACTGCCTTTCACACACCTGGGTTACGTGGCAGAAATCTTCAAGCCACTCGGTGTGTTCTTCGGGGCAAGTCTCGAGCCAAGGATGTCACCTTGTTCTCGACTCCTTTGTTCACGCTCACTCCTAACGAAGCCAAGGGGGGTAGACCCTATTGAATTACTAAGTCTAATTACTTAGTGTGATGGTGTTATAATGATTAAGTTGTTTAGGAGTTTTGAAGTTAACCAATGAAAGAAAAATATAACAAGATGCAATATTTAAAGCATATAAGCACAGTAACGACACTCAATATAGATATATAATTGAAATAAATGATCAAATAAATCACCAATGCCTTAAATGGAGTCAACAGAGAAAATAATTTGCTTGCATGTGCTTGAATGAATGTTTTGCAAATCTCTATTGGTATATTTTAAATTAGTGTGGAATGTGAATGAATTAAATTAGGCGAAAAGGGGACTCCAAATATACCTGAGGGGTACTTGGAGTATGTCCAAAAGTAAACTTTCACGGCTACCCACAAGGTGTTTGTGGGATGGAATGGAGTCTCGAAAAATATTGTTCATAACGCACCCGATAGGGTGTGACAGAGATCGGTGCCTCGAGGTCACTTTCTAGTTGTTCCCACTCCATTGGGTATTTTGCCACCGCTTATAGTTTGTTCGAGGCGTTGGATTTTTGCCTGATGGTTTGTCAATTTGGGAGGTGAGGACTAATTGATATAGTCACTCAAGTGCTTTTGATGCAGCTTGACTGATCGAATGAACCACAGCCAATTACAGAGCATACACACTGGAGTCTTCGTTATTTTTAGTAAATTTTAGAAGAGGTGTTCTTATTAAAAAATAAAACCCTCCAGGAACCTCTTTCGGTCCAAGTGGACCTCAAACGAGGAATCAAGGAGGGGTTGATTTTATTATGATTATCAAACAATAAATAAAAAAATAATCAGAAATACATAACACCAGTTTTCTAATTAGTCCTACCACACATCTCTTTCCCCTTGTGGGTCAATCAGGAAGTCGTGGGGTAAGTAGTATGATTAATTTTGAATTGAAAATATGGAATAAAGCAAAATATTATCAAATTATACAGTCCTGCATGTCAATACTAAACTAGAACAAAAAAAAGGGAAAAATTCAAAAAAGTGAAACAGACGTGAATCCCCGCCAAGGGGATGGGGAGCGGGCTTGAAAGAGCCTACTCAAAAAATATTTCCTTTAATTATTATTGGTTACAATATCAGCAAACTGAAGTATCAGAAACCAATTGTTCCTTATACGGGATGAAACCAATATCTTACAACTTTCCAAAATTTTAAAATTTCAGTCAAAGTGGAGACCCCTGGGGGATTTGAATGCTCCCGAGGCCACTTTAGAACAACAGATTCTCTTCTTTTCTGTTACACTTGATAAAAAATAGATATCATGCTAGAATAAAATATGCCCAAAATCACTTTAAGAGTACCTTTGGGTCAGCCTACCTTAACTCAAAAAAGACTAAGTTAAAACTAGCTAAACAAGTGAAAAATGAACCAAGGAAAGCAAGCTTTCCTTGGGATCTTGGCTTGCTGTTTGTGCATCCAATGAAATATGCATTGATTGTTGGATTTAATTTTTTTAAAACAGAAAAGGAAATCTAGAGCATGAAACCTACAGATTCTCTTTAACTTGTGTTCCAAAACGGACGATTTCCCTACGCTAGATCTAGAATGCTTAATGATACTTTTCAAAAATGAGATCCAGACTATGAGCTTTGAAATAGTATATCTATGTAATTTTTAATTTAATATGACAGATATAAATTATAACAAATCTTTTGAACAGAGTAACCAGGGAATAAAATTGAATTTTATAAGGAGGAAGAGAGAGGAAGAGTGTTGGTAGCATTGAAGATCAACTGTGGAGCTTTCAGGTGGAATGTTGAGGGACTATGCCTTTGAATGTTTTTGGATAGAGTGAAGAAGAAAACTAGATCAGCATCCTCTCCAAGCTAGGAACCTGCAACTGAATCCAAAGACTTGCCAAAATACTTGTGAGATCCGGTTAATACATACACAGAGATTTCAGAATAACATGCATATAAACTTATAAAACATATTGAATCTAGATCTTTAAATATGCATCAAAGGAAAGAGATGGCCAATAAACTTATTGAAAATATCCTTTCCTATAAATATTATAATAAGCTTATTATTAATCTTAGCAATGAATCCACAAACAATTAGCAAATTATGAACATAGATACAGGTTACCTCAGTAAAACATGGCAATGCTCATCCACACATACAATTACATGACACCATCTTGCCTCCAAATATTCTCTTTATTTCAAATGAACAATAACAACAATACAATAGAAACAACACCTCAATCCCAGTCCTAACTAGCTTAGAAGAGGCGATCTGAGATTTATTTATACAAAAAATAGGAGATCCAGCAAAGGGGGGGTGCAAATCCCAAAGAGATAGACCACTATAGTTGAAGGAGAGTCCATTAATTCTGATCTGACACTGAACTGAGCTTCCACTGAGCCTACCTATCAATCAGGGGGCTGATTGAGCTAACACATCAACCTACAGACTGACACATCAATCCACAGAGCTTCCAGGAGAGCCCACACGTGTGGAGGAGAGAGAGAGAGAGGGTGCAATTCCCCATAAAGGAGGTTGAAGTTGAACTCTAGATCTATCCAAATCACCTCCTTCAGTCAAGAATTTGTCAAATCTAGTCAATATGGTGCCGATATGACTGACTTCAATCAAATCGATTGAGAATCCACTGATCTAGGATTTTGGATTTGCTCCATTATTCATCAATTTATTAATTAAAATAAACAATAATTGATTTTTGGGGGTTTTTTGACCTGAATGATGGAAAATCACTCAAAATTTGAAAATAGTGGGTATATGGGTTTACATGGTGCTCTTAGCTTGAAAATGAGCACCCCCATGACTGAAACTGATTATTTGGCCCACTTTTATTACAAAACCAATTTTTCCAATTAGAGTATTAAAAAATAGCCTAAGTTTTTGTGGAAAAATTAAAATTTTAAAAACTTAAAAAAATGAAAAAAAAACTTAGGGGAACTTAGACATGTTCATATGACTTGACCATAATGCCTAGCATGTTTATACATTGACACATAGACTGTAATAACCTCAATAGGCCTAAATTCCAAGCTGACCACTGTTATACCCAAATCCTATCACCACCATGTGATAAGACCCTTGACTTACATATTTTCCCTTAATCCCAACATCTGGAGTGGAAACCCATGTTGTTTGTCAATCTTCCATAAAAATACTCAGCATCGTGCTTTCCCTGTTAACCATGAGTGGTACCTTGTTCGCACCACATGTATCTTGTTTACCATAAGTGATGCCATTGCCTATGGCCCTTGGTCCATAAGTGGTTCTAACCTAAATCACTCTGTCATAAGAGGAAAAAAGCGGTACCGTGGGTAAAATGGGAAAAAGAGAAGTTTCTCGAGGCTTCTAGATAATGAGCCTTGTGTCCTCCCTTATCCCTATCATTGTGGGTCAGTTGAGCTTGAGATCCCCCATCATAGGATCTTAGAAGCCATTTCATCCACAAATCTCTCAACCATTCCTATCCATTGAGCCTTATAAATACAAGCTCATGTCCATGGTTGAGGGGGAGAACCATAGAGGTATTGTTATGCTGTTGGATTGACCACTTGACCCAAGCCATTTGAGAGCATAAAGAGAAAATTTGGAGCGTATGGGGATGAAATTTTGGTTTCATGGAGATGCACGTCAACACTAAGGCTTAATTGGTTGTAAAATTCTCCATCCATCTTAATGCAAAGCTGATTTTCATGCCACATTACTGTTGTTCTGATTTCGCATGCAAATGTTGTTGGATTCCTTAGTCACTGACATAGATAAATATATAATGTTCTGGTAGCTTTGATGTGTTTGCGTGTTTGATCTGATTGTAGGTGCATAGGTTCACTATCGAAGCAACATTCCAGGTTTCTACGACATCCAAGGAGGGTCTTCATCCTTTGTCATTCACTCATTTGTTCTAGATCTGAACCATTCAGACCAGAGGAATAGCTTCTGTCCACAGAAGGTGAAATATTCCTACTTACAAATCTCACGACTCCGTTGGGGAATAGTTATATGTATCAGTTGATCTGATCTTCCTCGGTTCTTCAACTCTTATTTGAATCCAGGCTCCTTCTCCAACTCTCTTTAGTTAGATCTGCTATCTGACTCGGTGGATTTTGGTTTGAAATTTCTAGATCTATCTAGATCTAAATTATTCTGACCTTTTATGCTCTCTTTTATTCTCAATCTATCGGTTTTTACCTTGATTTGGTCTTTTTTTGAATTGATCTGTCGTTCTTCTTTATGTTTTGGATTTATACAGGGAACTGTGCTTATGCAGTTTGCGAGAAGCGGTGCCACCACATGAACCTAGTTAGCAGCACGCAGTGCCACCGCCTGAGACCTGTTGATGAGAAGCGGTGCTAGTCCAGAACCGCTCTGTCAAGACCCCTGCAGCATGGTGCTAGGTAGGCATCATTCCAAGACCTCTTTTTTCCCATTTTTTGCAAAAAAATTGAGTTGATTTGCTTTCAGCCTTGCATTGTCAGGCTTGTGTGTTAGAATTTGATGCTTGTGGTTTGAAATTTTATGGTTAAATATTGGTTTGATTGGAAAATCCAAAAGATAGATTAGGATTACTAATTGTTCATTCACTTTTGTGCTTGTTGGTTGTGATTGTGAAAGGACTTCTTGTTTTTGAAAAGCTTAGGGTGTTAGTAAGATCTCTTTTCATCTCTATTATATAGACTGAAAGAAAAACATTTGATTAACATCTAGGTTTCATTTCTTGTTTGCATAGAGAACTTTTTTTTCCTTATTTAAAAAATAAAATTTTTGACTGAGATTATGTTATCATTATCGAGCATTACACATTGGATCTCTGATTGGCCTCACAAGCTTTCAGGCTCTTTATGCTCTTTTGCCTCTTATACATTTAGTACTATCTCATCAAAATAAAAATATGGTAGTTTTAAGTTAGATTTGCCTATGTTTTAAGAAAAAATGAAAAATAGAGTGCATATGCATGTAGTGTGCTTCTTGTTTTTCTTTTAGGAAAAGAGATTCTTCTCCTTATTATTGCTTTCAGAAAAGAGAAATCAGTTTGGAAAGTGTTGTTTGTCTGTGATTTTGTGTTCAAGATTGTTTTTTGGAAATATTTTTGGTTTTGAAACGAAAGAAAATGCTCTCTTTCCCTCCCATAGGTAGGCATACTGAACGGTAAAGTGAAATATTTGCACACACATATTGCATGGTTTTACTTTTTCTGTCAAAACACCATGCATTCACCTAACCGTCCACTTTAAAATTAACAGTAGTTATAGGTTAAAATTTACATAGCAATTGGAGTGATAGGTTAGAGATGTGTTCGGGCATCGTTAAGTGTAGGAGCTGTCGTTATTTGTCCACATTACATCCCGGGACTCGTGCGGTTCTTCCACGTATCGTTGTTATATCGAATGGCATTTCACGTACCCTTGAGGTATATAGAAAGGTACTTCACATACTCGATTGTATATCAGAAGGCCCCTTGTGTATGGTTATGCATTAGACAACACTACTACCGATTCGAGCTCCCCCGTGTTAGAAAAAAGAACCACAGAGAAATAACAGATATACAGTTAAATCAATAAACAAGATGCAAAACACATTAAAAAATTATAGAGAGACACAGATATAACATGGTTCACCCAAACGATGGGCTACATCCACAAAGAAATTTCCAGTCATTTTATTTTAGTCCAAAAAGATGAAGGGATACACCCTGCAGCAAAACTGCTGCACTTCCTCTTCACGCTCTCATAGTCTCTCTTCCAATACAATACAATACATAGTCGTTTTACAATGATTTATTTTATAGGGGAAATACAATGGGAAAATTCTAGGGTTAACCCAATACCATGGGTCTGCAATACTGTTGGCCAGCACACATCCCAAAAAAATTTCTCGGGGGCTCTGCCCCCAAACCCCAAGGCAGGGGGAATGAGTGTATAATACTCCTGGGTTACAATCAGAATTGAATAATATCTCTGGATATGGAATATTAGGCTCCACAACCAACAGTCTCCCACTTGGAGACTGATCATAACAACTCCATCGGTACTACACTTGCTGGACTATGCTCTAGAACTTGGACTTGACAAATTTATTCTTTCCACCTTCATGGTTGAAGGCCAACAAAAACCAAGCAGGAACTCAGTTTCTCTCTGGTTACTCACTTTGTCAACATGTCTGCAGGATTCTGGCTAGTATGTATCTTTTCTAGTTTTAACAATTCTTTATCTAGAACAGATCTTATGAAGTGGTACTCAAGCTGTATATGTTTAGTCCTTGAATGAAAGGCTGAGTTCTTTGCAAGATGAATGGCACTTTAGCTATCACTGTACAACATACTATTCATCTGCTTCTTACCCAATTCTTCCATGAACCTCTGCAACCAAATCATCTCCTTACTAGCCTTTGTAGTAGCAACATACTCTGCTTCCGTTGTTGAAAGTGCAACAACCTGTTGCAGTTTTGAAATCCAACTTACTCCTGTTCCACCCATAGTAAACACATACCCTGTGGTGCTCCTCCTACTATCTTTATCACCAGCCATATCTGCATCAACATATCTCTGTAAAACAGTGTCTGAACCTCCAAAAAATAATGCATGAGAAGTGGTACCTCTCAAATACCTGAGAATCCACTATATTGCTTTCCAATTCTCTTTACCTTGATTATTCATATACCTGCTCACAACTCCCACTACATGTGCAATATCTGGTCTTGTGCACACCATGGCATACATCAAGCTTCCAACCACTGATGAATAGGGAATATTGGACATGTAATCTATCTCTTCCTGTGTCTTTGGACACATATCCTTGCTTAGTTTGAAATGGATAGCCAAAGGTGTACTGACTGGTTTTACATTCTGCATTATAAACCTCTGCAACAACTTTTATATGTACTCACCTTGAGACAATGTCAATTTGTGATTTTTCCTATCTCTTGTTATTCTCATACCAAGGATTTGCTTTTCAGCACCCAAATCCTTCATCGCAAATGATTTAGCTAGTTTTCTTTTGAGCACATTTATATCCTGCATGTTAGACCCTGCAACAAGCATGTCATGCACATACAATAACAAGATAATATATCTTCCATTATCTATCCTCTTGAAATAAACACAGTGGTCAGAATGACATCTATCATAACCTTGTTTTGTCATAAACTTATCAAATTTTAAATACCACTGCCTTGGAGCTTGCTTCAGGCCATACAAGCTCTTATTCAACTTGCAAACCAAATTCTCCTTGCCTTTGACCTCATACCCTTATGGGTGCTGCATATAAATCTCTTCCTCCAAATCCCCATGGAGAAAGGCTGTTTTTACATCTAACTGTTCAATATGCAAATCTTCTACCACCACTAGACTTAAAATAGTTCTAATTGAAGTCATTTTAACAACAAGAGAAAATATTTCATTGAAGTCTATACCTTTCTTTTGTGCAAACCCCTTTACAACAAGTATAGCCTGTATCGCTTCTTTCCTCCATCTTCTTCCTTCAACCTATAAACCCATTTATTCTGCAATGCCCTTTTTTTTGTAGGCAACTTAACCAAATCCCAATTCTGGTTTCTTACCAATGAGTCCATCTCCTCATCCATGCATTGCTCCCACTTCTTTCTAGTTTCTACCTGCATTGCTTCTTCAAAACATTCTGGTTCACCAAAATCAGTCATCAATAAATAATACAGTGAAGGAGAGAATCATTCAGGGGGTCTGCTTAACCTAGTAGACTTTCTTACAGTTGCAGGAGTTTCAAGTACTTGCTGCTGCTCTTGATTTTTTGGTGCTTTTGGAACTTCATTTTCTTTGATTTCATCAAGCACTGTGTACTCTGTGTTTTCCTTTTCTTCTTTCTTTCCCTACAACTGATCTTTGTACATGACCTTTTCATTGAATACTACATCTCTACTCCTAATGATTTTGTGATTTTTAAGATCCCATAAGTGATAACCAAAATCATCAACCCTGTATCCAATAAAGGTACATTTCTTGGATTTAGCCTCAAGCTTTGTTCTATCATATTTATCACTATGGACAAATGATTCACAACCAAAAGTTCTCAGAAATGAGTATTTTACCTATTTACCTGTCCATGCCTCCTCTAGAATGCCACCATTTAAAGCGCTTGAAGGCCCTCTGTTTATTAAATAAACAACAGTGTTTACAACATCAGCCCAAAACTGTAAGGGAAACCCTACATGCAATCTCATACACCTTGCATGCTCCATGATCAGTCTGTTCATCCTTTTTGACACACCATTTTCTTGGGGTGTTCCAGGGACTGTATTCTCTCTGCGAATCCCATTATGTGAACAATAACTGTGAAAGTCCTTGCTGCAGTACTCACCTCCATTATCAGATCTGAGACATTTCAACCTTTTTCCTGTCTCATTCTCAGCCAAAGCTTTCCACTTCTTAAAAGTATCAAACACATCAGATTTGTGTCTAATGCAATAAAACCAAGTTTTTCTAGTTGCATCATCAATAAAAGTAACATAATAACGAGAGCCACCAAGAGATTGTACCTGAGCTGGTCCCCATACATCTTTATGGACAAGCTCTAACTTTTCACTCTTCTTTTGTTTCCCAACCCTAAGAAATCTAACTCTCTTCTGTTTTCCATTAACATAGTTCTCACTGAATTCCAAACTTACCTGCTTCAGATCAGGAAGCAGTTTCCTTGAGTGGAGAATCTGCATCCCCTTCTCACTCATGTGGCCAAGCCTATGATGCCACAATGCCGCACCTTTTTCTGTGGAATCTACAGAGATAGAATAATCAATATTATGAGGACATAAATATAACGTACCTATCCTATCTCCTTTTGCAATTACCATTGATCCTTTAGTGATCTTCTACCATGTTTCTCCAAACATAGACAAACAACCGCTATCTCCCAACTGCCCTGTTGATATCATATTTCTTTTCATAGTAGGAATGTGCCTTACATCCTTTAGTATCCATTCACTTCCATTATTTAACTTAATCCGTACCTTACCCTTTCCAACAATCTTACATGGTTCATCATCCCCCAATAGCACATGCCCAAAATCACCTTGAACATAATCATGAAAGAATTTCCTATGGGGTGTAGCATGACATGAAGCCCCTAAATCTACTACCCAGTAATCACTAGTATTATCTAATACAAGAATCAAAGCATCTTGTAACACATCACCTGCTACATTCGCTTCCTGAGTAGTCTCTTGCTATCTATCTCCTTTTTTCTTTGGAGCTCTGCAATATTTCTTCAAATGTCCTTTCTTACCACAGTTCCATCACTCTATTTTTCTGAATTTGGACTTGGATCTTCCCTTTTTATACTTGCCGTGATTTTCTGGGCTCCTTCCTCTCTCGTTTTGTCTCCCTCTGCTTTCCATGGTCAACGCATTACCTGATGTCTCACCTGTACTTTCTCTTTGCATTTCCTCGCTAAGAATAACACCAAAAACATCATCAAACTTAAGAGTGTTTGAACTAGGGATAGAGTTACTTACAGCCATAACCAAGCTATTCCAACTTTCTGGCAATGAGCACAATATTAGAAGAGCCCTAACCTCATCATCAAAGTTCACTTTTATAGAACTTAACTGACTGGTAAGTGTATTATACTCATTTAAATGGTTAGCAACAGATCCACCTTCTGACATATTCATATTAAATAAACGCTTCATTAAAAATACCTTGTTAGAAGCCGAGGGTTTTTCATAGAGCTTACTCAATGTGCTCATCACACCCTCTGTTGTTTTTTCTTTCGAAATATTGAAGGCCACCGACGAAGCCAGGCACAACCATATTGTTCCCAGTGCCTTTCTGTCAAGAACCTCCCATTCTTCATCCTTCCTAGCCGCCGATTGTTTTTCTTTTCCGCCCAATGGAAGGTACAGATCCTTTTGGTACAGATAGTCCTTCATTTTCATCTTCCATAACTGAAAGTTTTGGCCGCTAAATTTCTCGACCCTAAAATTTCTTTCTTCTGCCATTGCTCCCACTCGAACCAGGAACCCTTCTTTCCTATGAGTTTACCAACCAAATAGAGCTTTTGGCTCTGATGCCAATTGTTAGAAAATAGGACCATAGAGCAATAATATATATACAGTTAAATCAATAAACAAGATGCAAAACACATTAAAACATTATAGAGAGACACAGATATAACGTGGTTCACCCAAACGATGGGCTACGTCCACAAAGAAATTGCCAGTCCTTTTATTATAGTCTAGAAAGATGAAGGGATACACCCTGCAGAAAAACCGGTGCACTTCCTCTTCACGCTCTCATAGTCTCTCTTCCAATACAATACAATACATAGTCGTTTTATAATGCTTTCTTTTATAGGGGAAATACAATGGGAAAATTCTAGGGTTAACCCGATACCATGGGTCCGCAATACTATTGGCCAGCACACATCCCAAAAAAATTTCTCGGGGGCTCCACCCCCAAACCCCCATTTTTCGAGGGCACTTCCCCCGAACCCCAAGGCAGGGGGAATGAGTGTATAGTACTCCTGGGTTACAATCACAACTGAATAATATCTCTAGATCTGGAATATTAGGCTCCACAACCAACACCACGTACCTTGAGTATATCAGGAGACCCCATTAGGATACCTTATCCACCTGAGAAAGGACCTTTGGCCATCTTGCTTGGAGCCATACACCGAAAACAACATTCAAGGAGATTAGTATGCACGTACCCTAGAGGTATATCGCGAGTGGCACCTTCTTGACAATCCTGGTGAGAGACCTGACTATTTGAACTCCTCCTATCATTTTAAGTGTGCTTGTTTGACCTATAGCTTGTGTGGGGAATGTTTTTCGGTGTGTTTTCTAGTTTTTTAGACCCTAGGTTAGATAGGAACTGTACAAACTAGCTGAGTTAAGACAGTCCAGAAGAGTACGGGGCTTCCACCCGATTTTATTCTTGCTTTGGGAGAAAATCCAATGGAAGCTATCGACCAAGGAGCTGCTACCACCTCCCAAGTGGGAGATAATGTGGTTGCAGAAAGTGTAGGACCATATTCTTCACACTCACCTCCCTTGGTCCAACAACCTTCTCAAGAAAACACTTCGTTCCATTCTCCCATAGAAGGTCATGTTGATGATACTACCCATCCGGATTATGGTCCCAATGCTCCATTTTGGGATACCTCTATATGACAAGACATTGCCTCATTTGGCACCCGTTTAAACTCTCCTGGAGAAGTTTCTCTAGATGAAGAAGAACGTAGAAAATAACACGCAGCCATTTTCCATGCTCAGGAAATTGAAAGAAAAATAAATGACATATTTGGCACACCACCATCACGTTCTACAGCTGTTCCTGTGGGATACCATTCACTTGCCAATTCTATGAGACCCATTGAACCAATTATAGATTGCACAGTAACACCACACAACCTAGGTCAAACTACCAACCCCACCACCTCCTATGTTACATCTATTCCCAATATTCCCAGGTCTTCTGCACCTGGGACCCAACCTTCAATTTCCGTTTCGTCATTACCTTCTAGTGTCGGAGGGCAACCCTCGACATGACCTACATTATCTAGCACCGGAATTGTACCTAGTCAAGGAATGACCTCTAATATAGAACAATCAACAGTTTATGTCACTCCCACCCATACTAATATGGCTAATCCCCCATCCAGTTCAGGTCATCCCTTGGGGGCACAACTTGTAACCATTCAATCTTCTGGAGGTTATGGTTATCAAATACCTGTAGGGAACATTAATTATCCACCTAATCCTATAGGAATCCCTTATGCTGGAATGCCATACCCTAGTAATATTTTCACGCCATGGGGGCAGCCTAATTGGTCTTACATGTGAGCTATGGGGGGGATACCCATACATACTGTGGGAGTTGCTAGAGGACTGCCTCATGGTGGTCCTCCACCTAGGGGGACTAATGGTCCGGGAGGGCCTAGTGGATTTCCTCCTTATGGTACTAATGGTCCTGGTGGTCCTGGGGGGCCTGGTGGTCCCGATGGCCCTCCTCCTAGTGGTTCTGTAGGCTCTAGAGGTTTACCTCCTAGTGGCCCTAGAGGGTATGGTGGTCCACCTCCTAGTGGTCCCGATGGTCCTGGTGGTCCCAATGGTCCCGGAGGTCCTCCTCCCGGAGTCCCTAGTGGTCCTAATGGTCCTGATCCCAGAAATCAACCCCCTGTAGAAGGATTTTCTGTTAGTTCTTCATCACAACAACCTGTCTATTAGTCCACTTACGGTCCTACTGGTACTATTATATGCCATATCAATATTACCAGTACATGCAACCTAATCGACAGTTACCTTTCCTAGCAACTTTGGACCTGCCTGACTTGTCCAAGTTGATTAATGATCCCATTCGACACAATCCCTCATGGCCTCCCATTCTGGTAAAGTTACCATTGTACATCCCAAAGTTCGACGGGAAGCAAGGAGACGATCCAAAAAACCATGTCATGACATTCCATTTGTGGTGTTCTTCAAACTCCCTCATGGATGATTTAATTTGGTTACGACTCTTTTAGCGAACTTTGACCGGTACAGCCGCAAAGTGGTACATTGAACTCCCACAACATTCATTTGTGGATTTTGGCTTGTTGGCAACTGTGTTTCTTACACACTTTCAGCTCCCTATCCATTATGAAACGAGTATTGATCTCTTAACCTCTCTACAATAGAACACCTCCACCCACATATCCAATCATATCCATGAGTGGAGAAGGCGGAGAAGGCTTATTAAGGCCCCTATTCCGGACCAGTTATTCGTTGATTGGTTTACCAAATATTTGTTGTCTCCGATTTCCTGAGATGTGGCTATGGGAGGTGTCGTTACTGAAGAGAAGGCTATTAGTCGAACTCAGTATCTAGACTTGGTCTATTCCCAGTCCAAAACTCTTTATGAATTGATTCCTCAATCTCCTCGCCCAAGCACCGATCCCGCCAAGCCACCAGCAAAAGTACCTATTGATGAGACTGTTGGTTCAATCCAGTCCTCGTCAACAGCGAAACCTGCCAAGAAACCCCAGACTGCCACCCCTACTCCTTCGACTCCTAAGGTTTCCACCGTGGTCAATTCTATTCAAAGTACCCAAACATCAGGCAATAATAAAAAGAAGGGTAAAAGTAAGAATAAAAAACCTAGAAACCAATAGGAGAATCCAAGACCAACCAACAATGATAACGATAAAGGGAAGAGAAAAGAAAAATATCCATGTCTTCTATGCAGAGGCAACCATTTCATGAAAGAGTGTCCCCGTCGGGACGAAATCTCCCAGTTTTTGAAGTCAAATCCCACACCCGCAGTACTCACGGATCCTTTTCCCTCTCAACAATAGCTGATAGACCACATGTTTAATCAGGGTAACTCTAGTTTGCCAGAGAAAATTCGTATGATGTCCTCAGATATGATTAATCTGCAAACTCGAACTCAAAATTATGACAAACCCATAGACAAGAAAGAAGACCATTCTTCTTTAGGGAAATCTCCCTCTACTGGTTCTCCGGAATCCTCATCTACTGTCCCCCTATCCATCGAGAAGCCTACTCTCGACATGATTTTGCATCCACCCAAGAGTACTCTTCGAAAGGTTGTATTTAACCCTAATGCCCGAGCTGCTCAATTTTATAATGTAGTTGAAGATCTCGCTCAGGAACCTTGTGCAATGTCTACCTTAGAAGTACTCCAAAGTTGTCCTACATAGCGCAAAAACTTGTTAACAACATTAGGAGATTTAGACTCAGATAATACTAATTTGATTCATTTCAATGTTGAGAACTATAAGTCTAGGTTACCTCATAAACTTGCTTTTCAGATCATTACGAAAGTAGTTGGAAAGAAATTTTTTCGAACGGTACTAGATGAAGGTGCTTCAACCTCGGTTTTGTCTCTATCTTGTTGGAAATCTCTCGGCTCTCCCAAGCTTGTAACATCACCTATGACTCTGAAGGCCTTTGATGGACTAGTTTTTCAGCCCCATGGTCTCATATCAGCTCTCTCATTTGAGCTTGGGGGAAAAACCATTTCTATTCAAGTAGAAGTGGTAGATGCCCTGTTAGACTACAACCTCCTTCTAGGAAGAAATTGGTTTTATGCCATGACTGCTGTCACTTCAACAGTATTCCAAATAGTCCAATTTTTGCATCTAGGGAGAATTGTTACTATTGACCAACTTGATTTTTGTACGTCGGATGTTACTACCTCTATGGCTAATAACATCCCCATGTTAGGCCAATACCCTCCTCCTTACCAGTCGATTGGGGTAGGCATATTGAAGGATTCATCCCTTACGGGGATTTTTCCATCCACTCCTCCTAACATGGATTCTGTGACAGTCCATATGATTACCTCATTTGATTGTGAGACTAAAGGAAAATAGGTTGTTGATTCCACCTCGTTCAGTTCACACGAAGCAATGTATGACACCATTCAAACCCTTTTCGATGATCACATTGATGACCTTCATCTAGTGGATTTAGATCCTTACCATTTACCTTACTGGTTAGAACCATCTCTTCCTATTCTAGATTATCTCTCTGAGACTTTTCCTTCTGATGAGTCCATTATGGATATCATGAGTACAGATGAGTCCATTTGGGAGGATCACCATCATAGATCCATGTTCCTCCCCAACACCAGTTCGGTTAACCATGATTATGCATCTCTGTTTCCTACTGATATTGTCAATGTACCCCAAAGTCCCATATTGTTGCAAGACACAAATTCTGAAGGAAACCTTTGCAACATTACTCAGACGAATCCGATTGACATATCAGCCAAGCCTAGTACCATCGAGCATGTTCATGTTAAGCAGAACTGCTCAGCAAATGGATCTGAAGCATACAGGGCACTTTTCAAGGAATTCCGTGATATTTTTTCCTGGTCCTATCAAGAGATGCCGAGGATTGACCCATCCATTGTGGTCCATTAGATTAAAACCTATCCCATGGCCAAGACTATCAGGAAAAAACTAAGGCAAGTCCATCCACGGAAGGCCATAGCGATTAAAGCTGAAATTGAGAAACTTCTCAAAGCTAGGTTTATTTATCCAGTACCCCTGACGGAATGGGTATCGAAAGTTGTCCCTGTCAATAAAAATCAGGGCACCATTAGAGTCTGTATCGACTTTAGGGATTTGAATAAAGCTTGTCCCAAGGACAACTTTCCTACTCCGCACATCGATCAGATTATCAACAACTGTGCTGGAAGTGTCATCTTCTCACTTATGGATGGCTTCTATGGCTATAATCAGATTGAGATATTACCCACCAATCAGCACAAGATGCCATTCATTTACCCATGGGGAACCTTTGCATATAAGAAGTTACCTTTTGGCTTGAAAAATGATGGAGCCACATTTCAGTGTGCGATGTCATGATATTAAACATATTGTTGAACCATACCTTGACGACCTCCTTGCTCATTCACAGTGATGGGAGGACCACCCTGGTCATCTTAGAGACATATTCCTAAGATGTCGTCATTATAATATATGACTCAATCCGCATAAATGTGTTTTTTGCGTTGAGACGGGACGTCTTCTAGGTTTTGTGGTCTCCAAAGATGGAATCCAGATAGACCCTTTGAAAATTGCCGCCATTTTGGCTCTACCAGTCCCAACTAATCTCCTTGAACTCCAAAGTTTGCAAGGGAAGGAAAAATTCCTCCACCGTTTCATATGCAATTTCACAGAGAAAATGCACGGTTATTTGCGTCTCCTTAAAAAGGATAGTCTGTTCTTTTGGGATGACCAAGCCCAATGCACCTTTGATAATCTCAAACACACTCTGACTCATTCACTCGTGATACACCCCCCGACTTATTCAAAGGACTTTCTCTATATATTGTTGCCTCCGCTACTACTGTTGCTATGGTTTTGGTGCAAAAAAATCCAAACAGTCAGGAGCGCGTGATTTACTATGCTAGTAAGAATCTTATGGATTTTGAAACCCGATATTCACATGTGGAGAAGTTATCATTGGCCATGGTCATTGCTGTACAAAAATTTTGTCACTACATTTTGCTCCGCACAACCAGTGTATTGGCAGACCAGAAATTTATGTATTACATCTTGACTCGTCAGGTGCTCGTGGGAAAGTAATCCCAATGGATAGTCATACTACAGGATTTTGATATGGAATTCGCCAAAGCCACATCAAAGAAATCCTTGGTCTTTGCAGAGCTCATGTGTGATCTTCCCTGTGCTGCAATGGAATCTGAGCCTAGTGATTCATTTCCCAATGAATTTTCATTCCTGATCAGCACTACCAATCCATGGTATGGATATTTTCTTATTTATCTCCAAACACAATGACTTCAGCCACATTCATACCATGACAATCGTCACCGTATCCATCACCACGTGAAATACTACCTCATCCTGAATGATACCTTGTATAGACGTGGGATTGATTCTATTCTCTGGTGATGCCTTACACATGAGGAGGTTGAACACATGTTGAATGATTTCCACTCTGGAGCATGTGGAGGTCATTTATCTAGGATGGCTACAGCCCAAAAAATCCTTTACGCTGGCTATTTCTGGCCTTCCATCTTCAAAGATTGTCATGAGGCTGTTAAGAAATGCCCACCTTGTCAACATTTTTATCCCAAAAAGTGCACCAATCCTGCTACGCTACACCCCGTCGTTTTCATTGGCCCATTTGCCAAATGGGGGATTGACTTTATGCACTGTAATCCTACCTCAGTTGGGGGGCATGGTTACATCATCGTAGTCGTGGACTATTTCATAAAGTGGGCTGAGGCCATGCCTACATATGCATAAGATGGTAAGACTATCTCTCTCTTCATATTCAATCATATCATAGCTAGATTTGGAGCCCTGCAGTCCATCGTTACTGATCACGGATCACATTTCTGTAATCAAATGATGGAGGAACTGAGTGCCAAGCTAGGTTTTCACCATGAAAAATCTACACCATATTATCCACAAGCTAATAGTCAGGTAGAGGCCATTAACAAAGTTTTGAAAACTATGCTTCATCGGATGGTTGGAGATCATAAATCCAACTGGCACCACATTCTTTTCTCCGCTCTTTGGGATTATAGGACTTCGGTGAAAACAGGCACTGGTTTCACACCATTCCAGCTTTTTTATGGACTTGAAGCTATCTTACTGATTCAATGTCATATTCCATCCTTACAACTTGCCATTGAACTTCTCCCAGACACTTATGCAGAGGAATAAATATTTTTGTACTTAAATAACCTTGACGAGACTTAGAGAGATGCTTCCTTGGCTAATGAGGCACATAAGAAACGCGTCAAGGCACAGTATGATAAATCCATCCAACCTCATGCCTTTAACGAGGGTGACCTAGTTTTGACTTGCGACTAAAGATATGACAATCTAGGGAAGGGTAAGTTTGAGTCCATGTGCTACAGACCTTTCGTCATTTCTAAAGTTTTAGAGAAAGGAGCCTACAATCTCGTTGACTATGATGGAATCCCTTTGGGGAAACCTCGCAATGGGTTGTACCTGAAAAGGTACTATGCCTAGGTCTTTCTTGGATGGTATCTTGTATATATGTATATTGCTTGACTTTCAGTGTGCTTTTATTATTTTCAAGATGGTTTTGAGTTTAGTGTCCACATCTATCTATACCATGTTTTGGTCATGCAAAGAAGATGGCTTTCTATGGCTTTACTGATAGTGCTTGCCACCACACCTTGAATATCACCTCAGCTGCTTGGGTCCTCTATTCCCCGGCTAAATATTTGGTCAGTTCAGGAGCGGTTTGAATCAGTCCCACTACCAATTACATCGTTGAGTATCAAGCAGTCATCGGTCTTCTAACTGAAGCCACCTCCCAAGATGTTCGCAATCTGGTAGTCTTGATGGACTCACAACTCATGGTTTGTCATCTAAACCATGTCTAACGATTAGAAACCTTGTACTTCTGTGCCTCTTCTGGAGAGTACGCTTGCTAGAAAGATCATTTGAAACCATCACTTATCGACATATCCCTAGGGAACATAATGTAGTTGCTAACTCATTAGCTAATTACATCCTAGATTGGCATATTGCCCATTCATGACGTTAAAATCAAACATGGTCCATTGTAAATAAACATTTAAAGACACATAAAACTCATTTAAAATACATTCACCATTTGAGACATATAAACACCAAGAATAAGTTTGTATGTATATATATATATGAACAAATTTACAAAAATAGGTCCTGAGACCTCATCTGAAGCACGTAGGATTTCAGGAAAAAATCACCATACAAAATCCTGAAGCTATCAGCTTTCAGTAGATATCTCATACACACAATGTCTAGTGATGATCATGGTAGCACATCACCGCCTGGGCTACTCTACGTAGTAGAGTAGTAAATCGAACCGGTACTCCCGATGTGGGTCTCTAATACCTCAGAGGGAGGTCATCAATGGAAGCATCAGGGATATCCAAGGTTAACCTCTCCAGGTTTTCTTCTAACTCCCCGGTGATATCATCGCCTTGCCGTACAAAGCGGGCTCTAGCTTGTCTATCCAATGGGGAAGCTCCCCCAGGTCATGCTGCTCCAACATCTGCATGAAAATATCTAGGTCTCGTTACTTAACATAAAAAGTATAAAACGTCAAAAAACATAAAAAACATTTCATCCATTTTAGGGTTTCTTGCTTATTACCGATGTCACCCCACTGTCCGCCAGGTGCAAGCAGTAGGTCAGGATCTCCACTAAAGTGTGTGCCCACATAAGCATAATCCTCCACCATGAGGATCTGATCTCGGAGCCATCTGAAGAACGGGTCACCAAACTTCACCTTCCCCTTGCCCGCTCTAGTACGAGCCATAATCTGGACCCACCTCAGCATACAGGGGTCCCACGCTCTCAGCTCTATGAATACCACCTGAGGTCTCATCTATGGTACCTGCTCAAAGAAGAATTAGGATACAATGGAACCAAAGCCAAACTACTTCAGTTCTCCCCGCCGACACTTAGTCAGCTAATCTTTGAATATTAGAAGCATGGCTTCCGCCCAGTTGAATACCATAGGTGCCATGGCCTCTATGGCATATAACATGTGTGTCCTAAAATCCTGGTACACACCCTGACTCTCAGCCACTCTCTACATAGTAAATAGGACAGTCCGTAGAGGCCCATCCATCACTGCTCTGATGGGTATTTTCTTCCCCGATGTCCTCATCCCTGGGATACAGTGACGGTCTATCAACTCTCGTGTGGTAATATCCCCTCCCCAGGAACCTGTTAGTGAGATGGGGGCACCCCGTCTTGAGAGTCCAGTCAAGAAGTAGATGTCCTCTACCTCCACTTTCAGAATATGAGCCCCAACCTCAAAGTGTTGCTGCTCTGGATTCCACATCTGAAGTATGTGCTCTAGCAACCGCTCATGTGATACCATGCTTAGGGTCCGGAAGAATTTCAGGGGCCCACAGTCTCGTAATGCAGCTATACAACCCACATTCCTTTCAACGAAAGCGTCATCATTGTCATGTTGTATTTCTTTCCATATCACCATGATTAATCAGCAAAGACCTGCCAAAAACAATCATAGCACATATTAGAATCATCCTAAATCATTTAAATTCAAAAGAATGATTTATTTTTTCTTGTGCTATCATTTTTAAATCTCTGCGGCCGACACCTCCTGTGCGCCATTAGAGACAGGCGGCGGCACCGCCTTTCAGCTTTGTTTTAGGCACAGTTATAGTGAGGTATCGCGTATCCCACAAGGGGTATGTGCGGTGCCTATTTCTATGGTTTTAGGGATTCCCATACAAGACCAAAACCCCATCAAAACTCAAAATAAAGACTATGAAAAGAAGAAGTAAGGTTTTAACTGTTACCTGGAACTGATGGCGATCAAATCCGATGGTGGGAAATATAGGTATCAACAACTGAATATCTGACTAGGAAATTGCTCCAAATGCTCTCCACTATGGGTAAATAGTAAAATGATTTGATTTTTTACTATTTACATGACTTATATATGCATTTTTTGGGTCTGACATGCTATAGTTTTGATTTAAAATCACCTTTTATTCGAAACTCATTACTCATAATCCCTTAATGTTAGTTATGAGCACATTTAACACTTGTTTTTCAGTCAATTGTAGGATAGTAGAACCACAGCAGTAAAGCTTTGGGACTTTTTTTATGACTTTTTCGTACTTCCATAAAATGGAAAAAGTCGATCAACGTTTGTTACGACACTTTGGTCATGCTCTTGAAACCTAGTATCAAAGGTCCAAGTCCATTTCTGATTCTTTCCAGGCTCGTAAAAAATTGACATTGTGTAAAGAAACTTCATGGAGTCTTCTTTCACCTCTTTTCAGGCTCCTTAAACACGAAAGGATCATCAAGTCCGTTTTTGATTCTTTCCAGGCTCGTAAAAATTGTCATTGTGTAAAGAAACATCATGGAGTCCTCTTTAAACTCTTTTTCGGCTCCCTAAATACAAAAAATATTGTCGAGCGATATTGTCTTATTCATGCTCATTAAATCATTCGAAGAGTCATCTTTATGACAATAGGTTATCTCTTTTTTGGTTCGGATAGACTATTTACGAAAAAGGAACACTCCAGCCAATCATGACTGGAAGAGTTCTCTAAGGTATGATTTTACACTTTTTCGGGCCTTAGGGACTAAGTCATACAAAAAAGGACCCCTTTGGAGTCTTCTTCCGTAATCGTTCAGACTCTCTAAACATGAACGCTACCGAGTTTTCTTTCATTGGACTCGTTAAATTAAACATTGAGAGACCCATTTCGGGAACAAACCCCTCCTCTATTAGGTTCATAAAACATATGAGTTTGGACTTGTCTTCTAACAAGCTATACCGAGTTTTTGTTACCCTGTTTGAACTCATAAAACCAAAAAGAGGCATCATCGATCATGATGGGGGAAATGGGAAGGGGATCATTTTGCAAATAAATGGCAGTAGTTTGTCGTTACCTTTGAACATGGCACTTGTCTGCATATCATTTCAGTCAATTGGGTATTCAACTGATCTCCATGACGATCCACTTTCATGATTCATTTCACTCCTTTAAGTCTTTCAAAAGAATGCATTTTCCACTGTCGCATCGTGACTTTGTCCCATTCAGTCATGCTGCCAAGTCTTTTGTCATGCCACCCAATGTTCAAAGGGAATTTGAAGAAGTTTACCTCTGCAGTCAAAATAGTCTCTGTGTCAGTACTTTTGAGTCAGTCCTATGGTTAGTAGATTCACATCATTCCAGAACTATGTTCTAAGTTTCGTGTCATAGATGTGGGACTCATCATGGCCCTCCTTCGACGTGACTTTTCCCGTCGACATTAGCTCATCATCTAGGAACTAGTCTTAGAAAAAAAACTTAGTACCTTGAGATCTGTATGCCTTAATGACAGATTCTCTCGCTCTCGACATAGGTTCACATCATTGACCTTTGATCAATAGAATCAACCGAGTGTTCGACATCAGGACATCTATTCACACTCAGTAGATAGTACTAGGGTACCTTGGGGATCATTGACATCAGTGGTGATCTCCCTCGCACTTGTTAATGGTTCACATCATTGGCTGGTAATCAAGTGGTTTCTACCATGTTCAACTTTAGATCATTGTAATCACATGGATAGAATCGTACTTTCTTGAAGACGAGACGAAGACCCTGGGTATGTGTTTAAAGCACTCATTGATTTTCCCCAGGTTGCGATGGAGTTTTGTATATCTAGCATGGATCCACATTTGTATGGTCATGGCTATGCTCAAATTTGCATCTGTGTGACATAGATCTACGTTGTATGTCTGGTAGCTATGTCCAAGTTTGAGTCCTCTATCACATGGATCTATGCTGTATTCTAGTATCCATGCTTGTTTATTCCTCCCATGGATCTTCCTTGTATTTGTCTGCAGCCATGATTTGGTTACTTGTGTCTATGAGTCAAAAATATTGATGTACTACAGATGCCTACTTGACAACATGCTACGATTGAGCTGACATTTCACCTCAAAGTGACAACTTGTTCTCTCAAAGCTCTCGTTTATCGTATCCCTCTAAGACTCATGCTTTGGGGGGCATCCTGTTATACCCAAATCCTGTCACCACCATGTGATGAAACCCTTGGCTTACATATTTTCCCTTAATCCCAGCATCTGGAGTGGAAACCCATGTTGTTTTTCAATCTTACATAAAAATACTCAGCACTGCGCTTTCCCTATTAACCATAAGCAGTACCTTGTTCACACCGCCTATATCTTGTTTACCATAACCGGTGCCACCACCTATGGCCCTTGGTCCATAAGCGGTTCTAACCTAAACCGCTCTGTCATAAGAGGAGAAAAGCGGTACCCTCGGTAAAATGGGAAAAATAGAAGTTTCTCGAGGCTTCTAGATCATGAGCCTCATGTCCTCCCTTATCCCTATCATTGTGGGTCAGTTGAGCTCGAGATCCCCCATCATAGGATCTTAGAAGCCACCTCATCCACAAATCTCTCAACCATTCCTATCCATTGAGCCTTATAAATACAAGCTCATGTACATGGTTGAGGGGGAGAACCATAGAGGTATTGTTATGCTGTTGGATTGACCACTTGGCCCAAGCCATTTGAGAGCATAGAGAGCAAATTTGGAGCTTATGGGGATGAAGTGTTGGTTTCATGGAGATGCACATCAACACTAAGGCTTAATTGGTTGTAAACTTCTCCATCCATCTTAATGCAAAGCTGATTTCCATCCCACATTACTATTGTTCTGATTTCGTATGTAAATGTTGTTGGATTCCTTAGCCACTGACATGGATAAATATCTTATGTTCTGGTATCTTTGATGTGTTTGTGTGTTTGATCGGATTTCGGGTGCACAAGTTCACTATCAAAGGAACATTCCAGGTGTCTATGACATCCAGGGAGGGTCTTCATCCTTTGTCGTTCACTAATTTGTTCTGGATCTGAACCATTCAGACTAGAGGAACAACTTATGTCCGTAGAAGGTGAAATTTTCCTGCTTACAACCACCCCAACTTTGGAGGTCTTGAGTGAAAAACTTAGAAATTATCAGTTGTTTATTCAACAACCAATAATAACCAAGGGAAAAAACGCCCTGGACTGATCGGATTGACAAATAAAGTCTAAGAGATTGAGTCTTTTATAGACACTATCATGCTAGAACATTTATTATAATTCCCCCATGGGGTATGAACATGTGATATAGTACAACAAGCACTTCCCATAAGCACTTTCGAAGGTCTTTTGAAGTCTGAACAAAAAATATTTGTCTGGTTCACCAGGATCACATGATGAAAAACCACTAAGTACAACTTAGGTGGTAACATGATGGTAGCTAGCGAGCATGATGATTTTGAATCGATTGAGATGGATTTAGGGGTTAAAAAAGAAGTAGGTCTTAAGGAAAAGGGATGTCAAGTTGATTTAGGAGTTTGTACCATTTTGTTGGATGTGTATGTCACATAATTAGGGACCTACGACCTTATTATCGGCATGGATTGGTTCGAAGGCCATATATATTTTTATGGATTGTTATGCAAAGTAAGTCTTGTGCCTTGATGATGAAGGCTAAACAATTCAAATCCAGGGCTTGAAGAGGAATGAATCTCTCCATTTAACCTCATGCATCTATCTTGAAATGGCCAATACAGTCCCGAAGGTTATCTGTGACATTGTCATCCTAAATCCTTCGTTGGGATAAGGTTAGTAACACCTACACCTTTAGGGTTTAAATTATAGTATAACTTAGAAGGTTCATGCATAGAGGATCATCTCCTTTTATGTCAGGTCTTAGGGAAAGGAGAAGGCCAAACTTGGGTCTGCCCAAAATTGTTTTCATTTAAAATTGATCCTAATTTCACCCACCATAGAAAACTAATATTGTATCCCAATTTTAAGTAAACCATGACATAATAAACTTCTATCTTGATCCACAACCATGTTTTGTACCATGTAATCCATCTTTCTAAGACTATTAAACAAGAAATAGGGGATATTTACCTTCGAACCCTTGAACGCGATAAGAATATGGAAGTGGTATAAATGAATATAAGAAAAATGACCATCACAAGTAATATACCTAATAATTAGCTTCAGAAGAGGATAGAAGTGAGGTTTGAGAAATTTCATTAGGTATCCATGTTTATCATCAAAATTCTTTGGTAGAGGAAGAATTTTTTTTTCCCACTTAGCCCTATTAATTTCTCTTTGCTTAAACCATCCTTCAGCTTTCTGAGGCAGCTTGGTAGCCTTTACTATGATGTCTTCTGTAATATCCAAATGAAGGTTACTAGTTTGAGAAACATTTCCTCTAAGAGATAGGGCAAATCGTTGGGTCACTTCTATATGATGCCCATTCAAACATCAAAAGAAATAATCCTATTCGATTTTTTCGAGTAATTGAGCATATTCAAGCTCAATTACTAACAACTCACTCCTAGCTAGTTCAAATATATAAAGGGGAGTCACCGTTCCAATTTCTAACCGGTAAATAGGGTAATTTTGAGAGTGGTGATGAATGCAAGTGGGAAAAGAAAACCAAGTTAAGTTAATTGTTTTCAAAAGACCCAATTTAACCCACCATCGCAACCAGAACCCTATAAACTTCATCATAGATGACCACTCTATGACAAATAACCTTTGGTATTTTACTGTCCATTTCAAGATAGATGCATGAGTTTAATACATTAATTGAAATGACATATGAGCAGACTAGTTATGATGCCCTAGATGGGTATAAAGCATTGGAAAGTTTACTTCAAATTAGATCTGTAGAGAATGAGGGTATGGACTGGATTGGCCTTAATTTTGTATTAGAAGAGGCTTCCTTGCATTGAATTTTTTTATTGAAGTCACCTACCTTGGGATGATGTCAATATCCTATCCCGGTTTAGTCCTATGGAGTAAACCCTAGCATCCCACGTAATCCCGTCGACATAGACTTGTGTGGCTAACACAAGGGGTTTGGAATTGAGCAACTACTGGCAAGTAACTAGCCAAATGCCCAAAAAAATTGGTGACTACCAGTTCAAATAACCCCTTAAATTATGTGTGTGTAAGTGGTATATACATACATACATATATGTATGTATGTATTCACATTTAATTCTCAAACTCAATGTTCTATTTTATCAAATATTTTTGCCATAGAATTTTTTTTTCAAATTCCATTGTCACAAATTCAAACACAAAGACAAACAAGCTGAATTTGTTTCAAACCATAGTGGAACCATAACTATAGTAACATATGAAGTCTATAAAGAATAGAGTATTAATACCAATGGTTGTTGTGACCTACAACTATTGTACCATGTAAAGTGTAGAGAAATAAATAATGAGTGGCTTGTTCCCTACTCTTCTGATATTGTGGGGAGGGAAAATAGGTGTGCAGGACTAGATTTTCCAATCAAAACAGACATTTTCATGTGAAATATGAGATCAACCACAACTTTGGCTCACAATTTTATGGAAAATACGCACAAAAAGCACACTATCATTTTTTACAAACAACAATTTTGGGACTCATGCAATGGGAAGAAACATAATCTCGTTTATGTGTATGGTGTTTTTTTTCTTTCCATTCATTGTTTTGACCATATATTTTGAAGGATATCCGATTAAAGAAAGGAGAAACCTTGTATAATATGTGTCATTGTTTACAAACATGCAATATCTCAGCTTGTGGCATTATTTTCTTTATATGTGCCATTTTGTTGGGAGATATATCTTTTGGGTGGAAAACTGAGAATAACTTGAGATTGTGGTGAGGGGAGAAATGGGAATCCTAAGGACTCTTCACAATTTTTTTCTTGATTCTTGACTCTTATGACTTGACCATTTGGTCCATTCAATACTTGAGTATACTTATTAATTTCCTATGGTAATGTATTTATTCCTTCAACTTTGTAATGCTATTCTACTATTTAGGGTTCTTCATATATACATTTCTTTCATAGTTGATGATTTGTATCATGGCTGGATTTTTATGTCCTCTCTTTGCAGGATCCATTAAATGTTCTAAAATATTGGATTCATACATTAGAATATTTTGATGTTTGTACATCGATTATTGTAATTTTCTTTCAATTTTGGTTGTAAATCTTCATCTATGTAATGGTATGGGATCTAGTAATGTTAGTAGCAAGGGAGAACATGAGAAATTACGAAAAATATCTGCACTCTATAGAAATAACATAATATCATTTTTCATTTTATGTGAGCCTTATTTGATGTTTAAGCTACATTGAAGTAATCTTTAAATCCTTCCTTTCCTTATGAAGTAGTGTGTTTGCAGTTTTTCTCTGTATCCAAAATCTGGCTTTGCAAGGAAATTGCCTTAACAGTTTATGAAACACCTGAAAAGATTGAATAATCAATGAAAGTTTATGAATTAATTTGGTGGAGGACTGAATTAATTTTTATGTCTTATTACCTTTTTGAACTTTAGCTAGATGGAGAAACAAGGTGGCTTGTCACATTTGTTGATGTGAGTTGTTTCAAGTATGGCATGAAATTTGGTCATTTTCTGCATTGGCTTTTGGAGTTATTACAGATGGTAAAAGGAATCAAATTTGTTGGATGTTTGATCCTTGAGGTGAAATTAAGTTTCATGTATGGTGACTGAATTATTGGAAAGGCGTTCACTATTCATTCAAGTTTTTGGAAGGCAACATGGTTTCTCATTTCCTTCAAAGATATACTGGAAAGGAGAAATTCTATTTTTTCTTCAGTTATCTGGCATAGGAACTGCATTACATGATTGATTCATTGTTCCAATTTTTTTTTAATATTTCCATGCTAGTTATGGAGTAAGTTCTTATTAGGCTTATGGTATTCAGACAACTTTTTAAAATTGAAAGTTGTAATACCCTCTTATTAGAAACCTTGATAGGATCATAAATATACTATACACTGAAATCATAGTCTTCTGTCCAGGGGGAGTTTGTCACTATGTTGAAAAGTGTTGAAGTTAGTGATTCCAGTTATGGATTCTAATCCACATGCTTTTGATACAGTTCTAGAAGCCTCAATACCTTCCTGCTGGAGGCCTTAAGTAGATCTAAAACAAAAATCTAGGAGACAAGTATTTTTTGTGACTTAACTTCATTTGATCTTAAGATAAAATGATGACTTCCATTATACTTGGGTTAGATAGGTGGAAGTTGTGTTATCAATATTGAGCATATCTTTGATGTTGCGAGATTGTTTCTAAAGGAGGGCAACAGATCTATAGCCATGATGTCAAATTCAAGGAATTCTATTACACCTCTATATGTATTGTTTGATCTGTGTGTTATTATATAAGTAGTTGAATAGGGATGTACTTAACAATTTATCTATGAAACTGTAGACATACACAGTGGTGCTCAAAGTTATCATAACTTTTTCCAGCCGTCCACATTTCACTTCAAGAATGAATAGAACTGCATTCTAATTTGTTGAAGGTGCAGTGTTTTCACCATTGGACCTTGTTCATTATACAAATGGTCTCTCGCAGGAAGAATGGTACTGTAGAAAGAAAATTTTGTTCTTATTTTTGCGTCAAGGGTGATCTAAGCAAGACTATTAGATGCTAAGAAGAAAAGAAAATAAATGCTACTCAACAAACTTTTGGTTTGGATGCCTTTATATGCTTGATCTTTTGGTTGTCTTGTTTTCCTCTCTGTGTGATGATTCATGTAGTCACTACTTGTGCTACAAATATTTATGCACCATGTTGTATCAGGGGGGATTTTATCTTTGCAGTCAAATTCAATATTTTTCATCGTTCTTGGTTTTCCTAGATTGGGGAGTGGTTTTGTATATTGGACTGCACGGGTGCAACCCAACTTCTGTATTCAATTGTACTGTGCAATGCTTAGTATATGGATATGAGATAATTTGTTGAACTCCAGACTTGGAGGATATTGCTTTACTTGGCAGAAAAGTGGCCAAATGTTTAGAATAATTCTCTTAGTGTGTTTCTCCTTTTTCAAAGGATTACCCTCTCCCATGGCATGCTTGCATGGAAAATAGTAAACAAGAACATGAATATTATTATTCATAACTTTTCATGCTTTGTGAATGTAAATTTCCATATTACATCAGGCATTATTTTATGGTCATCCATTGTTTTGAGGTGATAGATTTCTTTTTGTAATTTAGATAATTTACCACATCCACTATCCAGGTAAGAAAATGATAAGATTTTTTCCATTATTTTTAATGTTGTTCTTTGGTGTCTTACAAGCTTATTAGTGTTCCATATTTATTAGGGTTAGGGTATTATCTACATGCTTCCTTATCAACCATGCCCAAAATGGTATGCACAATTTACATTATACAAAATCACAATGTCTAGGAAATTTTTTCCCATCTCATCTCAGTCTAAAAATAAGTCAACATAAACAAATTGACTTTATAAAAATAAGAATTACCTAAAGGAACAAATTATTATTTCCAAATGGAACAATGGGAGTGTGGCAGTTGCTCACTCCATTGCGAATTTATGGTCATTGCAAAATAGAGCACGAAGGTTGGTTACTAACCAACAATTCATGCCATTTATATCTCTATAAGGAAATCTAAGCACTCTGGAAATATTAAAACATAGCTTCAAACAAATACCTTCTTTTATTATAGTTTAAGAATTTTCTTCAATTGGAGTTTAGATGAGAAAACTACAAAACGTGTCAACAAAAGATCTTAAATTGGCAAAGAAGGGTCCTAAGATACATTCAATTTTCAGAAGTGAAACTCTTATGAAGTTTTCCATGACATAACTAAGACAGAAAGGTTCTTGGTTTAAGTTGTATATAACATCCATCTCTTTGATTGAACACAAGCACACTTTCTAGATGCAAACTTTGGCAGTTCTTGGAGTTCAATAAATCATCTCTACCTTCATCTTGCCATCTAGAAACATTGGTAGCAAGGTATAGATTCTGTTAAGAAAGAGTAGAATGGTATGAAGAACTACACCATGCACTGTGTGCATCAATTTGGAAACTATTACTTTCATTTGTCAAGTAGAAAATGCAGTGATGCCATTAATGAAAATCCATAATCTATTTCCAACTCTGTAGATTGGTATAAATGTACTTGTTCTTTCATCGCAACTTCATTTCAAAATTCCCCATGAATTGGAAACAAGGAACATTATCTATTTGAAAGGATACAGCTGATCTCTAACCTCACCGATTCTTCAAATTCGTCATTAACATTCTGTTAGCTTTTTCATAACTGCTCAAACATAATGGCATTTGTGTCTAGTGGTTCTTCCTGCAGATATGAACCCAAAAAAATTCTTTCACTCCATCTCTTAAACCGTGAATAAAACTACTTTAAAGAAGTGATGACTAAAGAGAAGATCCTTGACATTACAATTTTCTTGATAGATTTAATGCTTCCTCATATTTTCCCACTTCGTTAAGGTATCCAATGACAACATGAAATATGTAAGTGTCAACCATAATTCCCTTATCAACCATGCTCCACAACACCTTTGCAACTTCATTCACATAGCCACGGTTGCATAGCCTGTGTAAAAGAATGGAGCAAGAATCAATATCAAGAGAACAACCCATCTTTTCCATGGCATGGTGCCAACTTAAGGCGTAAAAAAACCTTCCCATGAAGCAAAATGTCCCCTTTATCAATGTATTGAATGCTAGGCCAATTGGAATAATTCCACTTTCAATCATGTTACTTAATAGTTTTTCAGCTTCGTCTATATTATTGGATCTAAGGAGAAATTTCAAACAAGTTATGACTTTGATCTTTTGAAATATGCCCTTCCTCGATCGTTTTATCCATAATTTCATATGCATCATTTTTTTCCCTTTAAAAAAAAGCATTTGTTCAGCATACTGTACGTAACTTTGTTTGGGGAACAACCACATGTAATCATTCTATTCAAAACCTCCAAATCCTCCTTGAATCTACCTACTTCATAGAAGCTTTGAATCAAATTTATGTATGTCACAACATTAGGGGCATATTGTTTCTCTAGCATCTTGGCTAAAATCTCTAAATCCTTCCCTTGGTTTCTCTCCTTGTAAGAACCATTTAATAGAATAGTATATGTGACTACATTCGAAGTACAACCATTCTTTGTCATCTCATCCACAAGCCTCCGAGCATCCTCTATCTGACCCAAATCACAAAATCCCTTTATAAGTGCACTGTAAGTAATAATATCAGGATAACGACCCCATTTAGACATCCTCTTTAGCATGGCCTCTGCCATATCCATACACTTTGATTCAGTGAGAATATGTATAATAGAGTTGTATATAGGTGTATCTTTCCTGCAATTGAAATCTTTCATATTGTCTAGTAATTCTCGTGCTTGCTCTGCTAAATTAGCCTCCTTGCAGAGATTAAATATGATTTGGAATGTTTAAACTGACACAACACAACCTTCTCTCTTCAATTATTCCATGACATGTATCAACATATTGGGATGTTGAGTAACACCTAAAGCTTCACATGCTATGTGGAATATTGAATGTTTCTTATAATTACAAATGATGCAATATTGGTGTTAATATTTCCATTTTCTCCAATTCTTAAAGGGTTCTAGCTCAATGGTGGAGAGCCTGCTTTACAAGCAGGAGGTTGAAGGTCCAATTCCTTTTTTCCCTAATGATATTGCAATATTTATGTTTTAAATAAAATATATTTTACTATGATTTATTATGGCTATGATGGGGGTTCTAAACTGACTTCATATGTCACTACAAGGGGGGTTCAAAATTTCCCTTGTATGTTACAAAGAGGGCGGTTCAAAACTAACCCTGCAATTTTATATGAGGGGGTTAATAACCACCCCAAAGTTTTGTAAAGAGTTTTAGTGGGGTTTTCAAACCTCCTCCATAGGTACCTACAAGGGGGGGTTTATAACCACCCCCAAAGTTTGTAAAGAGTTTTAGTGGGGGTTTTGAACCGCCTCCATAGGTACCTATGAGGGGGGTTTATAAACGACCCTAAAGTTTTGTAATAAAGAATTTTAAGGGGTGATTTTAATGGACCACATAGGTACCTACGAGGGGGGTTTATAACCTCCCCCAAAGGTTTGTAAAGAGTTTTAGGGGGGGGTTTTGAACTGTCTCCGTAGGTACATAAAAGGGGGGTTTGAAACCTCCCTCATAGGTACCTACAAGGGGGGTTTGTAACCACCTCCAAAGGTTTGTAATAAGGAATTTTTGGGGGGTTTTGGAATCGCCCACATAGGTGTCTATGAGGGGCATTTATAAGAACCCTTAAAAGTCACTTGTGGGGGGGGGGGGTGAACCTCCCCCAAAAGTGATGTTTGGGGGGAGAGGGGGTTTAGAAATTCCCCGAAAAGTGACATTTAGAGGTGGTTTTGATCTCTTCCAGAACCACCCCTAAAATTAAAAAAATTTAGTGTCGATGCTATTAGGGGTGGTTTTGTAAAGACCGCCTCCAAAGCCAAAACTACCAACAAAAGTGACTTTTGGAGGAAAAATACAACTGCCCCTGAAAGTCAAATTTATTGTAGTGGATGTACCTTCTCTAAGTCCTCCTAAAGAGCTTTATGATGCCACCTAGTCCACTTATGATGCTTATATATATGACAACCATTTTGTAGGATCAAAATTATACTATCTGCCTTATTGGTTAGATTATGCTTCCTCTACTCTCTATTATCTTTTTCATAGTTTTCCTTCAGATGAGTCTATCATGGAAATTATGAGTTTGGATGAATCTGTGTGAATATCATCATCATAGATCCTCTTTCCTTCCCAGATACAATTTGGTAGAGACTAATTTTGCATCCTTTGTTTCTTTCGATGTCGTCGAAAATCCTTAGTCACCCATATTCATACAAGGTATTGATTATGATAGAAACCTGTGTAATATCAACCATACTATCCCTATAGACATATTGATTATTGGAATTGTTGAACATGTCCATATAGGGTAGACTTGTTCAACATATGAAATCGAGATCTAGACGACACTTTTTAAAGAGTTTCGACATGTTATTGCTTGGAGATATGAGGAAATTCCTGGTATTGATCCATAGATAGTTTTTCATGATATCAAGACCTATCTAGCAGTGAAACTTGTTAGGTAAAAAAAACATCAAATACATCCTCAAAAAGCTACAACTATTAAAACCGAAGTTGAAATTTTTGTAAAGGATGGTTTTATCTACCTTGTGTCATTGAACGAATGGTGTCCAATATTGTTCCTGTCATAAAAAATCATGGCACTATTAGAGTGTGTATTGATTTTAGGGATCTAAATATGGATTGTCCCAAATACAACTATTATAACCCCTATATCGATCAAATTATTGACAATTGTGTTGGAAGCATTATTTTTTCCTTTATGGATGGATTTTTCGGTTACAATCAGATTGGAATCTTTCCCGCCAATCAACATAAGTGTTATATGTTTATAATTTAATCAATATGATCTAGGATCTTATCTGAGAGAATAACATTCAAAGAAATAATCACAAGAGAAAAGAGACACATAGAGTTTTCCTCAGTGAAACCATAAAGGAGAAAACCCTGCAGCTTCCTCATGGATAGAACGGACACCAAAAAGTAAAACCCCCCAAAACAAAGATGATCTCCAATTGCTGATCTCTCTCTCACTTGTGAAAGCTCCTTATCTCTCACTCATGTTCTACAATTGAGTGAATGTGTGTCTCAAATAGAGAGGCTCACTCTCTATTTATACTAGTTTCTGACTTGACAATTACTTATGAGGGCTGAATTCTCTAAGAGAGTCTAATAACTCCAGTATGCCAAAACTATGGGGACTATTTCCCTTAATTACAATGGAGGGTTAACCTATATGTCTTTACATGACTTGATTACATTAACTATTCTCCCGATAGGAACATCGTGGTACAAATAAATACAATATATAAAATATATAAGTGAATACATTTCAAAGTTACAAATACATCAACACTCCCTCTTAACTAGGAAGGTATTCTCTTGAATCAATTCATGACCACAAGTATTCATCACTGGATCATTCATCAAAGATAGATCATCACTGGATCATCATCATCATCACATCTCCCACTGTCTCAAGCAAATGGTGTTATCTCTCAATTCTACTCATCATAGGAAGTTCTACAGATCGAACCCTTTTTCATGTTGGTTGTAGGCCTACCCTCCATGTAGGTATTCATATTCTTTAGTGCTTATATCCAACCATGTGAGGGCCATCCTACAACCATGTTGAAAAGGCTTGCCCAACAATTATATCCGACCATGGGAGGCCGTGCCTACCACCATGTCAGAAAGGCCCAACACTCACATCTGACCATGGCAGGCCCAGCCTGCCACCATGTCAGAAATACTTGTCCAACACTTATATCTAACCATGGGAGGCCCAAACTTCCACCATTTCAAAAAGGCTCAACACTTACATTCAAGCATGAGAAGCCCAGCTTGCCACCATGTCAGAAAGTCTCAGCACTTATATCCGACCATGGGAGGCCCAACCTGCCACCATGTCACAAAGGATTGGCACTTACATCCAAGCATGGGAGGCCTGGATTGCCACCATGTCAAAAAGGCTCATCACTTAAATCTTACCATGGGAGGCCCAACTTGCCACCATGTCAGAAAGGATTAGCACTTACATCCGACCATGGGAGGCCGAACCTGCCACCATGTCAGAAAGGCTCTGCACTTACATTTGACCATGGGAGGAACACATCCCGCAGCCATGTCAAAATGTATCTACACTTACATTTGAACATGGGAGGAACACATCCCACAACCATGTCAAAATGGCTATGCACTTACATCTGACCATGGGAGGAACACATCCCACAACCATGTCAAAAGGGCTCATGGACTCATCACTTCCCCTTGGAAGGAACCTCGATCTAGAGAACACCAATATTCTCCCTGAGGTATTCAAAATTCACTCTGGATAATGGCTTGGTCAACACATTAGCTAGCTGCTCGTCCGTCATAACATACTGGATCTTCACTTCTCCTCTCTACACCATATCCCTGATATAGTGATATTTGATCTTGATATGCTTCTACTTGTCATGGAACACTGGGTTCTCTGACAACTTCACACAACTCTAGTTGTCGTAATATATATAAGTAGCATCCAACTATAGATCAAAAAAATTAGATAGTAGCTTCCTTAGTCACACTTCCTCACAACTAGCCGAACAAGCTATGGCATACTCTACTTCGGCTATACTCAGTGCCATGCAGGACTGCTTCCTGCTAAACCAAGAGATCACACCTAATACCATATTGAAGCATCACCCCGAAGTGCTCTTCCTATCAATGGAACTTCATGCCCAATCCAAATACACATAACCTTCCAGGTAAATCTTTTTATTCGCCTCATACTTGAGCCCATAGTCAACTTCAAGTACCTCAAAATATGATTTGCAACAATGAGGTGAACATGTCTTGGATCTATCAAGAACTGGCTCAGTGTGTTCACAACAAAGAAAATATTTGATCTTGTATTCGTCTGGTACATCAAGGACCCAATCATCTGATGATACATCGTAGCATCAACCAACTCTGATGAAGCATCACTTAATAGCTTCAGGTTCGAGGCCATAGGTGTGGTCATGGCCTTGCAGTCCATCATCCTGAACCTATTTAGGATCTCTACTACAAACTTCCCTTGTCCCAGGGAGATTCCATCTACACTATACCACACCTCTATTCCTAGAAAGTAGTGCATCGACATACCCAAGTCTTTCATCTTGAAATTGGAAACAAGATTCCTCTTCGTGTCAACAATCAACCCATCCTCACCTGTTACAAACAGGTCATCTACATATAGTAGGAGTATCATAGGGTTCCCTTCCTCAACCTTATAGTAAAGGACGGAATCCACTTTACTCTTGGTAAAGCCTAAACCAGTCAGGAAGCTGTCAATTCTCTTGTACCATGTCCTGGGTTCCTGTTTCAAACCGTATAGGGCATTATTCAATTTGAACACATGAGTCTCCCTATCACGTGTCTCAAAACAGAGTGGCTACTCCACATACACTTCCTCTTATACTATACTATTCATGAAAGCAGTCTTGACATCCATCTGGTGTATCTTCCATTTCATTACTATAGCCAGAGCAAGTACTTATATGGTGAAAGTGTGTCTGGCTACAGGTGCAAAAATATCCTCATAATCTATCCCTTCTTTCTGGGAGAATCCACGTGCCACAAATCTTGCTTTATATTTCTTTATGCTGCCATCTGGAGCATGCTTGATCTTGAAGATCCACTTGGAAGAGACAACAAATTTCCCTTCTAGTCTTGGGACAACATCCTAGACATCATTCTTCATGATTGACTGGTACTCCTTAATCATAGCATCCTTCCATTATTTCTTTTCTTCTATTTCTTCATAGTTGGAATGTTCTTTATCAATGATGTCACACAATAGGTCTACATAACCGGAGTAGGACCTAGTTCTCTTTCTTTCTCTGTGCATTTATTCTGGAGCCCCATATCTTTCTGCACCTTGGATAGCCTCTCGTACCCATGCAGGTTTCCTTTTGTAAGGATTCCTTTCTTGGGGTGGATCTACAGGTTCTTGGGGTTCTTCTATTTCTGTATCTTCTTATAGAGTTACATCGTTCATAGTTGTATCTCAGATCCTAGGTACATCTATTTCTTCAGAATCACTTTCTGGGAAGTCTTTGCATTTCCTTCTTGCATATTTTCTCCTAATACATTATCATCATGTTCATAAAGGTCATGATCATCATTCATTGTCACCATTTTCCTTCAGAGAATATTTGTCTCTACCTCGTGTCCTCTGCTACAACTATTCAAATCTTATCAACTACAAACATTGTGAATCATAGAGATATTTATTAGACATCTTAGGAATGCATGTAAGAAAATAAAATAGTATGATTTAATAGAATTAGACTCATGGAATAATTCACAGGTTTCTAATTCATTCTTTACTTTTCACACATTTATGTAGTTATGGAAACTGCCCTTAATTGACAGTTTTTTTTTCCAAACAAGGCCATAGACACTTTTCTATCCTAATCCTTGAGACATCAGAATTCCTCACTCAGATTTTGAATATGCACCATTGTTCCCATCTGGATAATATTTCCAAATCCTATCCTCTTACTACATTCCAACTTTGTATATGGAATTTATATTACTTCAAAAATGTCAATTTTTCTCAATTATGCACTTTTTTCCATAGTTGTAATTATCCTCATAGGCCAACTTCGGCTACTTGTAGAAGTAAATCTAGAGAGAAATGGGAAAACCTTTCTACCTGACGAAGTAAGTTAATATGAAAAGGGTCATTCAGTATCTTTTATATATTCAATACGATATTCTAGTCACCCACTATAAAATTATGGGTTTGACTACTTGTCATATTTTGATTCACAACAAGATCTAGAATCTAAGAGAATCCTCACAATGCAAGAATTTGACAATGCATGCGAAAACCAGTGGAAAGAAGAAAAATTCAAATAAAAAAATGATGCCAATAACTAAATTTTCTATTATAGTCCAACATGTAAACATTTATAGAACAACATTATATTACAATGCGAGAAAATAATTAGCCTTTGTAAGCTGTCAAATGGAATACATGTGGCAGACTTGCATTGGACCTCAAAACCCCCCTAGGTTTACCAATAGGCTCCAAAACCACCTAAGAAAGTCTCAAATGTCTAATGTGAATGTTAGGATGGCATGGGTAGTCATAAATGAAGGTGTCACAGGAATGGTGGAGTGAATGGAGGCCTAAGAGTGGCTCTAGGAAACCCAAGGAAGCCAAAAGAGCCAAAATAATCCAAATACAATGCATGAGTGCCCCTAGTTAAAAACGATCCATTAATTAAGGAGTGGGTGCACACCTAGGAACCAAGTGGTCATAAATGATTCACTAGCATTTTTTAACACAAAAACCAATGCCATCGATGTCTGATTTTTGACATATTGTTGTCGACCATTCGACAATAAGATTTCTTTTTAAACATTGGTTGAAGTTCAGTGGATACCTGAAAGTGAAAGAATCGCGTCAGATTCTTGACCTTCACCCATCAAAACTATGACACTGACTATTTTAAATTTTTCGTCACAACTCCAATGAAGTTTACTTCATAGGGGTCGGAAGTCCAACATTGTTCACCAACGAATTTCACTTCATATAGGTCAGAAATCCGACATTGTTCATTGACAAATTTCACTTCATATGGGTCAGAAATATGACATTGTTCATCGAAGAATTTGACTTCATAGGGTTCATATAACCAACGAATTAGAGACGTCAGTGGTACAACTTGGTTGTTATATTTGATGGATATCCGACGAGGAAATTTTTACATAGATGTTGAAAATACGGGGACAATGTCATACCATTGACAAGGAGAACCATAAGATGTATCACATTTCCATCAGATGTAATTGGAAATTTCGTCGAAAATTCGATGACAGTGTGTAAATTTAGAAAAACAATATCCCTTTATATCCCTAATATCCCACTATTCCTGCTATCGAAAATCCTTGTTTTAAATGGGACTGGTTCCTTTTATCAAATCCCATAGGACCATGGATAAAGGAATTTGGGGCTTACCAAAAGAATCTTCCACATGGAGCCTATCTATCCCTCATCCCTTCATGATGAGTCATGGTGAATTGTGTTGCCACGCTTTGGCCTGTGGGATGTTGCATTCAGTCATTAATATGATCTTTAGAATTAATGTCTGTATCCCCCAGACGTCAAGTAAGATAACGATGAACGAGTTAGGTTGCAATTCAGATTTTCTATGGCATCCTTTGTTGTTCTTCCTCCAGCGTGTGACTTTTCCGATGGATCATCCTACGATTTTGGGATTAATGAGCTCTAAAGGAGATTTAAGAGGAGGTGAAGTTCAAAATTTCTATAAGTCGCACATCAACATTACTTATTAGGTGCAGGGAATAGGTTTGACTATGGTTTTCTAGTTCAGGATTTCTTAAGACTCCATGGATACCTCCTCCAAGTATTTCCCTTCCTCTGATCCTGCTCTATCAGTCACTTTTTAGATGAGATAAATTCGAAGCAAAATTAAGCGACAGAAGCACCATCTACAACAAATGGATGTCAAAGGAGCTAAGAACTTGGAAACAGTGGAAAGGGATATGTCCCAACTGCATGAAAAAATTGTGGATGCCATCTCTCAGTCAGAACGTGCTATGACAGGGTTTCTAGCTAAGATGGAAATACAATTTGATAAATTAGTGCTTCAAGTGGAAAAGATGGAAATGAAGAAAGGAGTGAACTCTGTAAATTTAGGACCCTCATCTAAGGAACATGGTGGTCAAGATAAGTAAATCAGTAATCTCGTGGGTTTTTTTTTATGCCTTTTTTTTTTATCTCTGTGTAAGGGTAATCTTAATTGGTGTATTGGTAGTAGTAAGACTACGACATTGTTATTTCTATGTAAGGGAAAGTATTTTCTTTGTAAGGGTAGTATAAAGACAAGATTTTTTTGGTACTTGTCTCCAAATGGCAGTCTTGGACTATGTAGATATTCTTTAGTGGCTACACCACTACTCAATTAATACAAACCATAACCATTCTTGTAAAAAAAATAGTTGAATAAGGCATATAGCCAATAGGTCTACTGAGAATAAATATAGTACTCTTATTTTATGAGACATCAATGAAATTAATTTATGGAGATAAAGAACTAAGAATCGAAGGATGCACCATCAAATATTACAAAGTTTTCAATTTTGAACATACAAGTGAATATGATATGTTCATGTCATACTTAGTGATAAATTACATGTCATGTCATGCTTGAAAATGTGTGATATTGTGTAAATAGATTAAAAAAATATTTTGGTTAAAGTACATATTTTACTAGAAAATTTGGATGAATTTTAACATAGTTGTAAAATTCCCTTGGATGAATTTTTTTGTACTCCAAATAGTACTATCAAATAGAGCTCATGCTTCCACCTATTTTGTAAAACATTAATTTTACATGAGAATATAGTTTCCATGAATTATGGTGTACTCAATTCCCATCATCATTGTTTGATTTTGTTGGAAGGATGCCTCCATTAAATGGACCTACCAATTATATTTCTGTGCTAGATCATTGCCAGTGAACAATTGTACCATACCATAGAACTGACTTGAAAATGCTCAATTTTTAACCTGAATAGAAGAATGGAATCTGAAGGTAGATCCCTTGAATGAAACTAACTCTAAGATAGTTTAAATTTCCATAAAAAGGAAAACAAGTAATGACCACCTCCTGCAAAATTTACTTAAAACATAAGAACCCTAAACATTATATCCATATTCCAAACCACAAATGCACATGCATATAAAATCATGATTACACCAAGAACAAAGCTAATGAAAAACCACATACATACTAGGAAAATAGGAGTTTCATTTTTATAAACAAATACTTGTGTTGAGAAATGTTCCATTCTGTAGAAAGTGTTCCATCAAGCAGTAAAGGGTTCCTAGTTGTGACAAAAGGCATATGTGTAAGTGTTGAAAGCTAGGATTTCACATCATTCAAGCATATATTAATCTCATACACAGCCATCAAAGAAAATTACTTTGGGAAGGGACGTCCAATCCACCTTTCTATTCATATTTGATGCTTACTTATACATTATGAGAGAGGTTGGAGCAGTTGTACCCACTCCAACTACTCATTTGTTAATATATCTTTAAACTATATAATTATATAATTTTGATGAAATTTAAGAGGTAGTGCCCCCCTCTACATCTCCCCCACAAAAAAATGTTTCTTCATCCCAAAGAGAACAAAGAAATATGCATAAACATCGTGGGTCTCTGCTACTGCTGAAGTAGTCCTCACTGTGCATCAACCATGCATACCAGTCTACATAGGTAACTCAGCCGCAACATCCACCAGCTTGATAGGAAAACACATGTGTACAAGGATCTACTATGACTGGTTACTCTTCAGCCTCCATCTTCAATCTGGTAGTAGTCCATCGAAGTCTCATCCTCTCCCAACGGGGGTCGGCTATCTTCTTCTGCAACGAGGTATTTTGGTTTAAAGCCTCACCCTGGCTCATCTGATCGACATCTCCATCAGTTCAGGAATGTAGGGACTTTTGGCTCTTCGAATTTATATGCCATTTCTTTGTCTTCTAGATTTCTGAGGTCATGACCGAGGAACTTTTAGCATTTCCATACTGAGGGGTTTAAGCAAATTGTCATCATGTCTCGTTGAAGCGATTTGTTGTGTAGGTGAATGATATTTTCTTGAATGTGTTTGTCTTTTTTTAAAATACCTACAAGATTGTGTGATACATGCTCGTGTGTATGATGATCAACTACTTTGGACTGACTCAAACTTATCTTACAATAGTCAACTAGATACCGACTTCATTACAAAAGTGAGGAGATCATCTGCCTTTAAGAAAGACCCACATTTAACCTCCTCGACTCAGTCAACACAAAACATTTAATGAACGAACATTCAACTTATAGTGGTTTGCAAGAGAACAAATTTACATAAAGTGGAGGGGATTGCCTCCCTCTATTAAGACTCACGTTTAACCCCCTCAAAATTCATCAATTACCTTTACAAAATTAACTTGACCACCTCAAACCCTATCAAATCAATTTAATATTTTCGAATATGTAATAACTAATCAAAATGAAGACACCAAAAAATGATCTCGAATACCATCATGGATACAAGTCACATCACCGACTGATGACCTCGACTACCATCGACCAAACCTATGAATATTACAACCCGACTATATTATAATGAATATATAATTTGGCAACAAAATTAAAATAGAGGGAACCTTCATACTTTAGGTCACCGAAATGTTAGGATCAACCACTCTAGGTCAACTGCTAATTGGCTTGACTAATGAACTGTAACTCATCCTTAAATCAATCTTTTGAAGAACAGAGCGACTCACTTAGATCACGATTATGTATAGGTGCTTCTACTGAACCAGTTGGCCAAAATAATAATTTTCTCCCACAATGCAGTCGACAAATATTACAAAAACTTTGTAAATTATCCAGGTTGACTGAGAGGGTTGTTATACCAATGTGTTGCTGAACTGTTTGAAGTCATGGTGACTGATTCCACAGCTTGCACACTTGTCGCTTGGGTTCCACATGCAAAAGTATTTGAAAGGCCTTACAGTCTTATCCTCACAGAGTTAAATTATCCAAGCTATTTGAGGCTGTGGAAGTTGCTGCTGTGTATAATAAAATAGGATCCAATGGCCTTCTTAGATACGCTGCTTTGGTGGCATCTAGTGTAGATGAAAATAAAATTTCAAAATTTTCGATGAATTTGGATGGTTGTCAAACGGTAGAGAGATTTCTGAAAAATCTTCTGGCCGATAAATATTTTGATGGGATTATGTGTAGAGACTTTGCAGAGTAAGATTCATTTGATGGAATTACATTGACTTACTCCACAGTAACATGATTAGAGACATCCATGAGAATTATAGCATATGCAGCACACTATCCAGGAGTTGCTATCAGCTTGTATGGATAAGATGTATGTTATCATCATGAATTGTGCTTTTACCTTTGAAAGGTCGTGGAGGAATCTGGACTGCTGCAAATGTATACAAGACTTCCTCATAGAAAAAAGGCAAGAGCAACATCTTGTTCAAATGCTAGTATTGAACCAAAAATTTTGAGCAATATCAACAGGTAAACAAGCAGTCGATGAATTCATCTTGGTTGGTGGACGAATTCATGTAGAAAGCAGTCGATAGTCTTAGTGGGTGGAGAAATCGGTGGTTAATTATTTGATAGAGGGATGATGTATATGGTCGATAATCAATGGTCAATGAATCATATTTGGATTATTAGTTGTGAATTTTCACAGGATATCTACAATGCTTTTAAGTTCATTCACGGTAAGGTACTTCTGTAAAGTAATTGTGTTCTCAGTGCAAGAGCAAATTGTCGACACAAACAAATTAAGATAAATATGTAATATAATAACAAAATGTATCTTTTTTTTTGCATCCCTCTACTCAACCCATGTGAGAACAGGGAGAAGTGATCGGGATCAAAGAGAATGTTAAGCAATGCCATTATTCCATGTGCTGGGCACTTCTTCTACCAATTCATAATCGTATGCTCCAGTGTCCAATTCGTCTACCACCGTCAGCTTGAGTGTCCTCCAATGGTTGTAGGTGAGAAGTCGATCTACAACAAAGTTTCCCTATCTTTCATGCAGCATCATGAGTAGTATTTTAATACTAACTACATATTCATGATGACCTTTAGGTTCAACCACCTCCATCCGCTGTTGCTGTCACCCAGACCGGACAGAGGAGGCAACGGCACCAAATGTTGAAAGCTAGAATTTCACATCATTCAAGCCTATATTAAGCTCATACATAGCCATCAAAGACAAGTACTTTGGGAAGCGACGTCCAATCCACCTTTCTATTCATCTTTGATGCTTACTTATACATTATGAGAGAGGTTGGAGCGGTTGTACCCACTCCAACTACTCATTTGTTAATATATCTTTAAACTATATAATTATATAATTATGATGAAATTTAAGAGGTAGTGGCCCCCTCTACAATAAGTAATAAAAAAGGAAAGGAGCATACATTTATTAGATAAGCCAATGGGCAGTAGCACTATCAAAAAACAACTTTTAAAATTAGCAATCTAGAGGCCTTAAGCTACATGCGTGTTTAAAAATGTGAAGAATTAGGAAAAAGAATATGCCATTTATAGATTCACATATTTATTTAATTTGATATGATGGAAAAATGTTGCCAATCAAGAAAATAACATAATAGTAATAGTAATAGTAGGAAATCTTTCCCCAACAACCTTTTCCATTGAATTCTTTTTTGGATTTATAATCTAAATCCCATCTTATCCTTTGGATCGCTCATCTAGAATAGGGAAATTTCTCCCTGGTAGCTAGTCTTCCATATTGTGAAAAGGAAAACCACTCCTTGGCAGTTGGTATTTAGCATTCCGAAAAAAACCGATGTCAAATGTGTTAAACAATTCAAAGAGCCTAAATCAGTAGTGGCAATATACTGTGGTCCTACCTCATTGGACTCTGTCTTTCTTTCAAGTCCAACCAATATAGATGTGGAGTCTCGTAGCTTGAGCATATATCACACTCTCAAAATTGCAAGGATACACTGGAGGTTGAGTACACAACAATTTCTTGGTTAGTAAGATTTGTGCAAAACAAACATATATTAAGAACCATTTCACCACAATAATATTGTTGCTCTAGAATACACAAAAAAAATTCATGTATAGCTTGTGCAAGTTAAATGATAAAATTTATAAATTGTAATTGTAATTGCCTCAGATTGAAAAAATATGGAGACAAAAGAGTTGAATTATTTATCATATTATTGCATTTAATTTTGTTTCCACAATTATTTCTCTATGTTTTCATTTTTAATTAAAAATTTAAATCTTCCTTTGAGCATTAATAAAAATAGTTTGTACATTGGCTTATTATAAAAAAGCAGGTTGCCACCATAATGTCCACAAGCATGAACAAAAGCTAATCAAAACTCAAAAAATCATGACATCAACTTAAGCTAAAACACCAGTATCCATATAGATACTAGCCGAGAGTCAATAGTCCAAAGAGTCATAAAAGCAATAAACATAGGGTCACTACCCAAACATAGATAAACTAAGTAATCATGTAAGCGTTAAGAGAGAGATGGTCATGATCATCTAGGGTGTGGCCTCAATGAGTAACCAATGGATTTGCATCTGTTGGATAAACAAGATCAAGTTCAATGTCAAGAAATATTTGGCATTGCGGGGTGGGGCTAGGGACCGAATCCTCTATTTCTCAATCTCTCACCCACTTGTTTGTTGGCTCCGTGGTAGGGCCTACTATCACCATTATACCAATATTACGCCTTAGGTTTCCCTTTTCTTATCACCTTGGTAGTCGTGTTGATTACCTTATAGTCCATGAACCTATCCCCATAGGCATTTTCCTAGTGCACATGTAGGAATTTTTCTACAGGTGGGTTTTCTTAAATATGGTGTGAATGAGTTAATTGTTGGTGAATTAACTGAATCCATAATTATATTATAAGTATAGACATAAAACTACTAGAGATACTTTGTTGGATTAAAGTTGGTTAAAGTAGAGAACAATGTCTTAAATATTTGGACAACATTGACAGGTAGTCTAAGAGGGGTCCAAGATGGGGTACCTTGGAGTGGTGTTAAAAATACACCAAAGTTCACAAGTTCATCAAGTTTCCCTAGAATGATACAAAAGAATACCATATATATCAACCCACTCTTTATTTCAACATCATTTTTTCTCGGAACATTCTTGTGTGTTTATTGTGACCTTTATGAGGATTGTACAAGAGTTATGATTAGTCCCCTACTCTAATTGTGCAAGAAAACCTTAAAATTTTACCATTCTTGGAAATTTCACAATTGTCATGTGAATTACTAGTAACTAGTAGAAACAAACTATCATTTTAGTGCAACAATCCTTTTCTCAGTTCATTTTGGGATTGTAGAAGTTTTTCTCTTGAGACTTTGTTAGCCAATGGGAGTGACATGATTGAATAACACAACATGTGTTCTAAGAAGCATCTTTTCAACATTATTTATAAAATTTTCACCCTTGAAAGGTCAGTGACATGCATCTATGACTAAGAATATGTAAGAAAATAATATCATTTGTTGAATTCAACTCATTGAAGTAGAAACTTGGATACAAAAGATGGGTTGGACCAGAAGATGATGATGTGACAAAGACTCTTGTCACATCATTAACAATTTTCCCCTCCAGCACATAAATACAAAATTTTGTCTCCAATAATTTATGTGTTTTAATTTTTTTATGTCTACTAAAGTTAATTAGATAATAGCCTCCACTCCAAGTACAAGCCTATTTGAATTTTCAATTCATTAACCAAGTATGAAAAGAAGAAAATATATAATGTATGAATTTGCATATCATGGACAGTTTTAGGGAACTTTTCAACTGCACTAACCAACAAGATGTCTCGTCCTAAACCAACAAACTTGGTACACGAGTAGTCACCAATCACCTAGATGTGGTTCAAAGAATCAATATATAAAATTTAAAGGAAGTCGACCTATGATAAAAATGGTCTTGTATCTGACCTATATATGTGAAGTAATCAAAACCGTCCCGTTTCTTGTTATTCCAACAATGCATATATATCATCACATGGAAATTGTAGTGATCCAAGTTCCTGAGTGGATATCTAAGGCATGCTGAGATAGGAGACAATTATACAACATATTAACCAAGAAAATTAAATGAATTGGCCTTAGTATTTGTTTGCTCAAAGGAAATCCAACAAGGGTTGCATGTTGTCTTTATCATGGAATAGTATTGAGGACAAATGTTGGTTTATAAATTCAGAACCATTGCCAATGTAAGATGGTTTTGTTGGGAAAGGAAATGATGCATTGAATGGCTCAATGTCTAGCTCCAATACATATTTAAAATATGTGGAATTACCCTAAGTTTGGAATGGAATCTCTATTCATTGATTCATGGATGAAAGATATGGAGAGATGAATATTACTATTTCTATTCTATTAAGATTCCTTTAAGTGAGTGTTTCCAATATTAATGTGCTAGGAGTTCAAACTACAAATGGATTTCTTCAAATGAATCCTCAACCTAAAATCCTTTGGTAGTGGATAAGAGTGAGGATTAGGGTTCACAAAGCCAAAACAAAGTGGACTAGATTGAGTTGGAGAACTATATGCACATTATATAATACAAAACATAGTTACTCCTTAGGTAAATACAAAACATTCAGAAGCATAACAAAAAGTGTTCAAATCTCATACAATTGCTTGCCAGCTGAAGTGGAGTGTTATTAGAAATTTTTAGATCTAGTGTTCAAATCTCATACAATTGCTTGCCAACTGAAGTGGAGTGTTATTAGAAATATTTAGATCCCCATATCTAGAAATAAATGAATCCCTACCATCCTAAAATACAAAACCACAAATTACTAACAAGTGATTGTTAAAAGCAACTCACAAAATTCTGTATGATTTTGTCTTCTTGAATTTCACAAATTACTAACAAGTGATTGTTAAAAACAACTCACAAAAGCCTATATGATTTTGTATTCTTGAATTTCATCATATATATGCTAGGATATATGAAATTTGAATGTAATCGAACAACATTTTTAACTATTGGTGTATATATGACAACAATGATTTATTCAACCAATATCTTTTTGTTACTGCTAAGCTCACATGTGATGGCGTGTGTTTCTATTTACTAACATTGCATATCCATGCCATATGTATTAACAACATTTTCAAGTTATGTAATAAAAACATATGTAATGTGTCAACCCTGCTTTTTCCTTTAAACTTGCATGTGCATAGAAATATAAAAACATCATACAAAATCCTACCTCAAATGTTGCAATACCAGAGTCGGTACATTCATTTCATATGGTAGGATCAGGAAAATGTAGCATTCGACATATTTTTGAATGGGCACTATTTGCATCGCTCTGCACCACAAGGGGCAAAGAGGTTGGTTCTCCATACCTTGAAAATAAATAAGTTGCTATAAGGGATAAAATATGAAGTCTAGCAATGGTCCAATTTTGTAATATCATGAGGAAACAAGTCTGATATACTACTGAATTTTAATCAACAACACCTTGTTTGGCCATGGAAGTTGGAGCAAGTTCAAGCTCCATACAGTCTTTAGCTCGTGTTGATTCAAACAAATTCCATGACTCCTCTTCACTTACATTCAAATATTCCCATAAGATATGTGAAATGGCCGAATGAGAAGCAAAAAAAGAACATTTGTATTTACACAAATGAGGAGTTACTGATAGATATTTCATATTACACATTTTTCCTCACAATATTAATATTAAGGAAGGCTTCTACAAACTATTACGATAAGTAAATTCCTAGTTAATTGAACTCTTTATTTTCATCTCCCTAAATGGTGTGAAGTTTTAGGGTTAGATAATGTATTTTAGGTGCTAAAAAAATATAATCAACGGGCTCCAAATCCATTATGTAATTCACAATTCAAAATCTACATCAACAATTACTTGAACAAAATATTTCTATGCAATATTTCCTGGAGACCAAAAAAATGTTTTTGGGTTAACGAAATATTTCACATAGTTAGTAGCATGAGATTCCCTAGTCAGAATTGACAACATAAGAGATGGAAAACATTGGAAAAATTTAAGACACGTCAACAAAAAACAAGGTAGATATTTTTCTAAAAATGTACAAAGAGCTAAAAAGGGTGTGAAATATATTCGGTTAATAATATTATTGCTTAGAAATAAAAACTAGTAGTACTAGTAACCCTTTCCCTAGTTGGAACTTACTAAAATAATGTTAGAGACAAAAAATGTCATACATTTTCAACATCAATGATCAAGCATTGCCGAGATTATTTAAGGACAGGAGAAGAGATTAAAGTTGATTCAAAGTTATATCATCAACGTACTGTCTATGCTCAAACTATATAGTTAGTAATGTTGGTTTCCCTAGTTAAAATCCATATCAACATAATAGAGGAGGAAAAAGTGTAATATATTTAGAGTTGAAATTATAATTAGCATATCAAACCTTCTAATTGCAAACTTATCAAGAGCCCGAACATGCAACGAATTCTTTTGGGTAATATGATATAGGATATAGTGTATTTTAGGTGCTTAAGTTATATTATCAATGTACTTCATGTGCTCAAGATATAGAGTTAGTAATGTTGGTTTCTTTGGTTAAAATAAACATCAACATAATAGAGGAAAAAGTGTAATATATTTAGAGTTGGTGTTATAATAAGCATATCAAACTTTCTCCAAACTTACCGAGAGGACGAAAATGCAATGCAGTCTTTTGGGTAATAGCATATTTCAGGTATTGGTTTCTCGGTTGGAATTCATATCATCAAAAAAAATGTTCAAGATATAAGAAGTCAATCAACTTTTGTCACTGTAGAGATTTTATGCTTACTTTTAAAGAGGTAAAACAAGATGTAGTGTTTTTGGGAAAGAAATGTTTTTGACAAGATCTAAAATAGGGAAAACTGGTATCGACGGGTAAATATTTTGGAAATCATGATGACAATCAACATGATAGAGATTTTAAGAAGGTACACTAAGAAATGAAATCAATAGTGTTGGATTCCTTGATTGGAACTCAAATGAACATTGCATTGGAAAAAATGCCCATATTTTGGATTTTACAACATCAACAAGCATAAGAAAATAGTTCCCTATAAACTCACTAAGAGGCTAAAAGAGGTAAAGTGGACCCTCTATGGAATTCAAATCAAATTAAAAAAAGAAAATTGGGTATGAGAATTAGGAATTCACAGTAACAATTATCATGGCTCGGAGTTTTGTATAAAACTACCAAAAGTTGAATGCAGATGCTCAAGAATACAAAAAAACTCATGTTGATTGCTCGATTTGAAGTAAAATCAACATATCAATCAGAAAAGCAAAGGTTTTCACTAAAAAATTACCAAGAGGTGAATCGAAATTCATCCCCCTACCACTGACATGACTCATTGAAGGACATATTCTATAAAATTCAAAGGATCTTACTAGAATTAACAAAGAGACGATAGAAATATATATCTTCTAAACAACATAATCATGATGGATAACGCATATGATGAGCAGCGAAGAGATGAAATTATTTTGGATTCCATTGACAAGGATAATGCTAGCTTATTGGTCTTCCCATTGGAATTTATGGGTAAAAGGGAGTATTGGAATCGATTCAAATTGGGATTGTCTTAGAAGTGGTAAGGATGGGATGGTGTTAGTAAGAATGGGAAGATAAACACTTTCAAGAGGATAAGAAGGTTCATTAGAAGAGGGGTTGTGATAAAATCACTTGTTTGATCATGGAAATTTTGTTTTTAGATTCCCTTTCCATTGTGAGCATCAACATTCAACAACATCACAAGTTTGGCTCTTTTGATAATGGAATCATCATGGAGTATAGGAGGAATTAGGGAAAGGGATAGGATAATGGATGTTTCATCTTTGTAAGGATAGAGCATTAGGGAAGTAAAAGTGTTAGGGTTGGAGATAGTTTTAGGGTTAATGTTATTGAATTCTATAAATATATGTTTCTTGTTAAATATTTGTTCAATGGCTAAGGAATGGAGAAAATATTCATCTAGGGAAGTGATCTCAAACATACCTAATTTGTTAAGAAAAATAGTAAGAAAAATAGATATTAACTTAAGTACAAGTAATCATTCAAGATCTTTGATTTGAAGTTGGAGAAGAGTCTTGGTGAAAACATCAAAAAACTGTTGGATATATTTATCTATTGCTTGATGAAACTATAACCACATTCACACCAGGTTAGATAAATAACCTAGTGAATAAAAATTGCTTTCCAAGGCCTAGAGCAAGGTCTCCCATGTATTTATGATTGTAGGAGTATTTATAGTGTTATATTCTTCATTTCACTCCACATATATGATATACATAAATATAATCTTAGTGATACTACCACTAGGATATACCAAGTCCTTCTAAACTACTTCCTACAAGGAGGCATTGTTCTTTAACCATAGTTGGGAATGTTTGGAAATAGGTAGTGATGCTCCATATCAATAAATTAAAAAAACTATATAGGTTTCCGCCATACATAGGTAATGAAATTTTTGTGTGTTGGGTAACAGATTTGTCCATATTTTTATAACCTATTGACATATATTTCATCCCTCTTTTTCATATTATTATTCATTTATCATTCGATTTTCCATCCATTTGCTGTAACTTCCTGTAAAATACCATATTACTTACATTGATCCTTTATTGGTTAATTATGATTATTTTCCTTTATTTTTTATGAATTGAAGACTATTATGCATAATCTTACTGATGATGGTTTATGGAGTGTTTTTTCATATTAACAGTAGTAGCACTCATGGTTCAAGCCTCCAAAGTTGGCATGAAGATTCACAACATGGTTTCATTTCTAGGACTAATTATGTGGACTTTTGATTTCAATTCATGCCCAATTCTAACATGGAAACCTATAGCTCATGATCAAATCGCCTTAAGCAAAAACATGTGCTAGATAAGAACACAATGATCTGCGTCGTGATTTGCGGGAAGATGAAGAAGAATCTCAAAAATATGGGACATGGGTTATGTGTGTAACACCCTACATTACCTGAATCATGGGGAAATCGCCAAAAAGAGCCATGGTGTACACAACTATTTCTATAAACATGTAATTCCAAGATTAACTGTTGTGGAAGGTTTCCAAATTAGCAAATTTGTTGAAACAGATCACAAGTTGGGGATTCAGTTTCTCATTATCCTGAGAGAATTTTATGTATAAATATGTAATCATTTTGATGTATGGGGGGAGGAGAGAAAAGTAATGTTATGATGTAGGATATGATCTAGAATCTATTGTAATACTTTCATTCTGATAATACATGCTACTAGTTCTTAATTCTGGAGTTGTAGACTTTCATTGTGGAGATCTAGCTCTGCTTAGTGGAGGAAGGGTTCTCTTCTGTGAGCACATGCTGATAGTGTTTATTGTAAGTGTGTTATTTTGTAGATTTGTTTACTATTCAGTTCATGTTTTCATTCATTAGAATTATCATAGTTGTTTTCACGTTAATTTCTTTTGATAGATCGTTGGCCAACATAACATTTATTTTAGATTTATCTAGTTAGATCTTGCTTTGTAAGAGTTGTTTTTTATTGCAATGTTTGAAGTGTGATTAGGTTTACAATGTGATTTTATGAATAGGATTAGGGTTTGAGTTATTTTCAATAAGGTGTGATCTATTTTATAATGAGTTTTGAGTTCATACCAATAGATCAACAGTGTCAGGTAGAAATTGTGCTTGCATAGATATTGCACAATAGCTTTGAAATAGAATACTTTCTTGGGTTGACGATTTATGTTTTGGGAGTTTCAGTTGTTTATTTAATTCGAAAATTAATCCAACTAACATTTTGGTGTCCTTGTCGAGGAAGTTATCAATGGTGAAAAAGTACATCTGACATTGTTTTGTAGATGTATTGTTAACAAAGGGCATGTAGGTTGCATGATTACTTTTTAGTTTATTGAATTTTCTTTTAGTGTGTTTTTTATTTTTTATTTGAATTCAGTTTTATTTCATTTTTCAACTTTTGGAGCATAAATTTTATCATCCCCTTAGTGGTGTTGTAAGAACCACCCATTATACTAACAAGTTGACATGAACATTCGAAGGATGAGCCTCAAGATATCACATAAAGAATATAATGAAGAGATGGAAGGTAAGAAATATGTAAAAAGTTGTTACCTTTGAATTTCCCATCACAGATTTGGGAGTAGTGGCACCAACAAAAAGCTTTCCCCCACATGTTCTACCAAATTTTCACGGTTTGGAAAATGAAGACCCTGATGTACTTTTATTTAAATTATAAGTACTTTGTAGAGGATATGGTTATTGTGATAATGATCAAAAGTTGAATGTGTTTCCCCTTGCTCTAAAAGGAACAACCCTCTGATTGTTCATGAGCCTCGGTGGGAATTGTATCCAAACTTGGAAAGACATGAAACATGTATTCTTGAAAAGGTACCAAGATTATTGTAGGGTCAATGAACATATATTTGAAATGACACAAGTGGAAGAAGAGATTTTGGAGGATTACATGGAACTCTTTGAATACAATATTCAAATATCCAAACAAAGAAAACTGGGAAAAGAGACCTTAAAAACACTTCTACTCAAGGGAATCCAAGATGAATATTTAGAAATATTAAATATGATTTGAATAGGTAATGTATTTCAGTTAGCATATGATGATATTTGTGAGTTATGTAGAAGGTATTCAAGAGGAAATTTCAAGACCAATAAGAAATCTAAAGAACTTCCCTCTCTATTTTTGAAATCTGCTGCAAAAACAAGAGTTTTACGAGATGGAATCAGTAATTTATTTGAAAATTATAATTCTGATATCAATGGTTCACTAAATTCACAATTGGTTGTTTTGCAGGTTAAGGAAAAGCATGAGGAATTTGAAGAGATAGTTTTCCCTTGGTTCCAGAAGAAACATCTTGCAATGGATTGTCCTTTGGATAGCCTCACAATTTGTGTCATATGTGACTTAAATCATTCCACAAATCGTTGTCTCTCCTTACCAAGGATGAAAGAAAAATATCAAAGACATATGCCAGAGTTGCAACCAACTCATTGTAAAAATCATGGCAACTGTGGCCTACATGTATGGTTCAAAACTCTATCCCTCCATTTCCTTACTCTCTTACTCAATCATTGAATAGTCTTCCACCATGGCAGTTGTTGCAGCCTCAATTTAACTCTTACCTACCTTATCCACAAGGTTCGAATGGGATATCTTATGATCACATCGCCACTCTCCCTCATGTTGCAACACAAATTGGTCCTTCAATATCAACCTCATGAACCAATACTCTACATCAACCACATCTATATTATCATCAAAATCCTTGGTATCCAACACAATTTCCTATCCAATCCACCCTCCACCCTAACCATAATAAAGCAATACAGTATGCTTACAGTGCTAAAATGCAAAATTATCCTACATTTCCCTCTTGTTCTACCTCACCTACACCGCTACAAAAAGATTGTGAAATGTTGCAGCAAATCCATACGAGGCCTGGACATGTTTCAAATCCAAGACTTGGAAGTGAAGTTTCTTATGATCATCAACATGTTAACAAGATAAAAAAAATTGATGAATAACGGACATTGGAACCAAAAGCATCGTTCACCTCATTAGATGTTAATCTCTTATGCATTGAGGAAGATCAGTTTACTAAGGAGCTTGATGGTGTAACAACCATGGGAAACCAAGGGAACAAAGACTATATTGAAGCTTGGTTTCAATCTTTCATCGGTTTGCAACATCATTCCATACTTCACCAATTATTGGAACCATCATTTCAAGGGAAGCTGATCTCTCATATCCTAGCATTTATAAAGTTATATTTTTTTGTTGGGAGTATGAGAATACTTGAGTCATTTCTTCAAAAGTGGATCCATTGGAAGTTTTCCTACACTTGAAAAGAATTTGTTATTTCCAAGTAGTGTAGGATATTGTACATAAATAAAATTGGTAAGATCCCATTCAAATTTTTGATTATATGCATAGATAGAATCATTTTGTTTTGAATAAGAACTCTTGGACACATGGTGTAGTAAGAGCCACCCATATTACTAATCTTTTTTCTCAGGAAGTGGGTAAGAGGAAGGAAGCATTGGTGAATGAAGACTCCATGGGAAAATGAGACAATGATTATAGAACCTTTCAAGTTTGAAACTTGGTCAATCATCAAGGTATGTATTTAGTGTTTTTTATATATAACACATCCATAAAAATACAGAGTCTTGATTTCAACATTATATCAATTTTTAAGAGTTGCAGCCATTGCTGCAACATACTGTGTAAGTGAATATAGGTACTCAATGCTTGAAATTTTTGGTATGGGTGTGTGTTATATTTAAATTTACATCATGAAAAACATTCAAACCTATTCTGGTCAATTTTTGGGAGCCAAATTTCATTTAATGGATTTTTGTGGCATTTTCGCTTGAAATTTTTACTGAAACACACTTGGGACAATCCATTTTTGGGAGACGAAATGGAATTATTCTTAAAACCTGAATACCTCCCAAGTGTCCCTTTAAATATAGTTTCCAAACCAATTTTAATTCTTTATATTCGACATCAAACGAAAATTTTATGGTCAAAATACTAACGGGGTGTTAAGAAGGCATCTTAGGAACAAAGCTGGGACAGTCACTTTTTGGATGTCTTATTAGATATATCATTAAAACCTGTTTCATTGATATATTACCCTATAAATATAGTTTACAATTCAATTTTAATCACTCAATTCCAATATTGTATGCAAATTTTATGACCAAAATACTGACTTCCTATCATAAATCAGTATTCCAAAAACTTTGTTTCCTAGACTGTGCATTGGCCTATCCGACCCATCAATTATTATTGGATTCAAAACCTATTTCTATTGGAGATCCCTACATGAGTATACTTTAATCTCTAATTGTAATCACATCAATCCGTTATCAAACAAAAAATTTATGCCTAAAATCGTGATTGTTAGTCTAGTCCAGAATTCGAAAAACACCTTGTCATGTAGGCTGTTACTGAGAAAATTAGGAATATCATCACATAAAAATTTTAAAAACTATTTATAAGGGACATATACCTATAAATTTATTTTCATTTGGATTTTGAATAACTCAAATCGTATTAGCAACGAAGAATTTATGATCGAAACATTGATAGTGAGTCTAATGGGCCATCACTCTCCCACAGGTATAAATTGAATTTACTTTGTTCATTTTTCCTTGGATTTATTTTATAAGTAATTGTTTGTTTTTTTTCTTCATAATTATTGTATGAAAAGAGATCAATCACCTCTCTTCTTTCATGATCTCATGTTTTATTGTAGGCAAGTGCTGGGTTTTTACAGGTCCTTAGAAGAAGAAGGTCAATGCATGCATGCGTGACTCTTGAATATTTTTTCTCAATTTGAAAATGGATTAGGAGCACATAAAAAATGGTCAGATTGATGTGAAAACCATATGAATACCACTTTTCTATAATTCAAGTTCCATTGCTACATGAATTGCTACTAAAGAAGCTTCCGAAAAGATCTTTCGTTCATCATGCTCATTCACCAACACCATGTTATGCCCATACATTTCCTTCTTGCCTCCACCATTCTGTCACTCCATGAAATTCTGGTCCATTTCATCACTCCCATACTTATTGGAGAAAATATTTCATCTGTAGTTATTTACAATAATTTGTTTTGTACTCATATTGGGAGATGTGAATTCATTAAGGTCCACCTTCCAATGGTCTTGTCCCATCGACATCAACAGACTATCTAGGGAACAAGACTTGAGTTATGTATAGTACCTTGGAATTTTACATGCATCAATGGTAAATTTCATCCCTGATGATCAAGGGAATACTGAAGCGAATATTGATTCACTTCACACAATCAATATTACCAGAACACTTGGAAAATTCGATAAGCCATTAATAGGAAAATATGTATTGATAATTGGATAGATTANTAATATTTATAACATTTATATTTGTTACATTGCCTTCCCCTTAAGGGAAGCTTTGTCCTCAAAGCTTGTATCGACAACAATGTCTGAATTCCCTTGAACTATCATCTCGGGATAGTTTCCTTTTTGTAATTGTGACACTTGATGAAATGAGACAATACAAGTTACAGATTCTCAAGGAGAATTGTTGCATTGTATATGATATGGTCCATCCTACATATACTTTTATCAGAGCTCTAAGATCATTTTTTGGAATGGGTCATTTCAATTGTTGCTTAGCATGTTGGGATTTTCGCCTGTCAACATAATTATTCTGTGAGTGCTTGCTTTGATCATGTCATTGTTCAAAATGACGATTATAACTAAGATATATGTAAGGTGTATGTGTTGTTTTTATTTATTTCTTTTGGACTGCAATGAGGACTGTCTTCACTTCCTCGATTTGATTTTTGGATGCATTTTCCTTGATTTGTGCTTCTTGGTTCTCTAGTAGATTTTTATGATTATGATTCTTTTCGATTCTTTCATCTTGTGATTTTTTTTGAATTTCTAATTTCTTGATTTGATTCTCTAGTTCCTGATTATGATTATTTAGACACTGGTTTTCTTCTTACTTTTCCAATATTCATCCTTCGAGGTCTTCACTGGAGTGTTCCTTCTTACTACTGTTTTTCAATTTTTTGATCTTTGTAATCAATGTTTTGTTATGATTTCATGGTTGAGAAATATCTTTAGTATTGCTTGATAACACCTTGTTGAATTTTGTCGGTTCTAACTTATGTGTCCTTTTACTGTCGTCATACTGCTGCTGGATTTTGTTTTTTGCTTTTGATGATGACGTAAATTTGTTTCTTTATTTTCCAACTTCATCCGTACTTGCTGTAATTCAACATCTTTTTCCATGATGAGCTTGTTTAGATGCTTTATTGCTTCTTCTAAATCATTATCGCTTCCATATAGTGATTTGTTGTCATTTTTTGACTTTCTGATCTGGTCTTCTAGGTTTTGATTATGATTTTTTAAACATGATATTTCTTTATCCTGAACAGATAACATTTTCTTGTTATCTCTTTTGGTTTGTTTTAGCTGTCGATTTTGATTCCATAAGCGACGATTCTCATTACATCTCCACTCTTTCAATCACTTCTACGTCTCAACCTCAGCTTGTAGACTTTTATTGATCGCCTTATATTTCTCTAACATGTCCATTGTTGTTAGTAGCTGTGACTTCATTTCCGAATATGCAGGTTCCATTATTTGCGACTATGTTTTTACTTCATTTTTTTCTTCTTTTCTCCTAGAAGGGTAGATACCAAAGCTATAATAATTCTCAATATGTCTCTTTTAATATCTTCTTTGATGCTTTTTCCTTCTTGTATAAAGTAATAATTGTAAATAACACAATTATTAAATAATAATTATTAACTAATTATTCTTCTTCTTATTATTAATTACTATTATTATGAAAAATTTAATAATAACAAATATAATATATTACCAATTATTATTTAAAAATAATAATATAGTATATATTTTTTTGTGAATTGGGTTGAAAGGATTTTTGAAAAAATATATAACAATAATAAATTTTATTATTACTAATAGTATTATTGATATATATTTTTTTATGAATGGGGTGGGAATTAGGGTTTAAACCCTAGAATTAAAAAAACACTTATTAAAACAAAACCATGGGTGAAGAAACCACTTGTGGTTTTACTCTTTTATTTTTACTTTTTTTTTACCTTCATTTTTTTTATGGCAATATTTCTTCTTCTTCTGTCTCTTTTTTTTTACTTCTTCCTTCTTCTTCTCTTTTTTTTTACTTGGTCAAAGACCATAAATTTAGTGACTCCCTAGGATTATGATTAAAAATCACGATATGGCCAAAGGCCTGGATCATAAACTAGCTTTGATACCAAATGAAGCGAATATTTATTCACTTCACACAATCAATATTACTAGAACACCTGGAAAATTCGATAAGCCATTAATAGGAAAAATATATATTGATAATTTGATAGATAGAAAGATGTTTTACAAGAATTAGCGTCAGGTATTTTATACCCTAAGTGGTAAGGGGGGTGAATTTTCAAGTCACCTCTTGATTAATTAATTAATTACCCTAATTAACCTAATTAACCTACTTAGTATTAAATGTTAATATTTATAACATTTATATTTTTTACAAATAGATCAATGTCTCTTGTTTTGTCAGATCCTGCAGGTGACTCAACTTCAACACATACATTCGTACCTGAAAAGTTGTACTATGGTACCTTGATAGCTCATTGTCATCATTGGTGAGTTTTCTCGCATTGGTTAACAATTTTCATTATTTATTGGTAATCCAACGAAGTTTCTCCATGTCTGGCTTCAAGAACATTCATTCACATGGATTAACTTGTACATAAGTGCGGATAATGGATGAAGACTATATTTTTATTGTTCCAGTAGTTCAGCAGTATTCTTTTCATTTAGTTGGAAGCATTTCTTTTTAGTTAGCTTGCACAGTTCCTCACCATGGATCAGATTCAACCTTCATAAGTTTCAGCTTCCAGCTACATCTCTCATCAACAGTTAACCAAGGCTTCTATGCAGGTAACACTTGAAGTAAAATATCATGATTTTATTTATTTATTAAATATTTAGGAATATGTCATGAAGAACAACTACGCATTATCCATTTCCATTTTCTATATAGCATTTTATGTCCATCCATTTCCATCCTTGCCCACTAAATTCTAACACATCATCATTCACACACATCTAATGCAAGTCCTTCCCTACATCTCCTACATCCAAGCATAAGAAGATGCCTTGCTGCTGCCACAAAAGAACTAACAGTGATAAAAGATGCTTTGTTTCCACATAAAAACCAACAATGAGAAGAAATAAAGCAACTGATACACATGGTAAGGAAATTGGAAAAAAAGACAAGATGGCCACAAGAGCGTACAACAGAAGAAGCTATTGTGAAAAAATATTAACCTGGGATTACTCTAATCCCCCACATATGGATCATCATGGACCTCATGGTTTCCTTTTCACTGAAACATACACCAGAACATAGTATTTTGCTTCATAATTTTATGGTCATATTATTGCTTGAAGTTTTTTCTTTTCACATTTGGGATTTTTTTTATGCATGTGGGCACTACAAATATTCTATGGATGTGAATTGAATCATACATTATGCTCCAACTCTATTACCAGGAAATCATGCATGAGGATATGCTTTGCATTCAGTTTAGGGGAGAACAATTATTGTGCACTCTATGATATTTTCATTACTGAATATTCAATGCATTAATATGATACACGCAATATTATTTTCATCCCTAGACTGAGGAAAATTACAATTTAGTTGATGAAGTTAATGATTATATCTTGTGTGTTGCAAAACTGCATATTTTTACAAGAAATTAACTGAAGATAAGGAACAATCCACAAGTGCATGCATGTTCTAGCATTGAAAGAGAAAATTGCAATTGTTACTTTTAGACCAACATGTAAAACAAAATTTCAGTATATGTTCAAAATTAAGAGCAACAAAATATTTTGGAAGAGATAAACAGGTTGGATCATTTACCTTGAATGGAAGTGAAATTAGATTGAATGTTGCAGCCTATAGATAAGACTATTATTTCTTTTACAAGGGTTAATATCTACTATAGGAAAATCCAAGTGAGGCAAATCACTGGCTAAAAATGTAAATTATTGGTAAACTTGATTTTTTTCCAAATTTCTATGACAATATTATATTTCCAAGATATGATTTGCAACTTCATCAATGGGTATACAAAGCACTTTGGAACATTATGTTTTTTCTGCCTTCATGCAATAGTGAGAAAAGTTGAAAATTCATTGTGGTTGCAGAAAGGTTTGCATACCTCATGAGTTTCTCAAATTGGATGTATTAAAGGATTTGATTACTGGAACTTGTGTGCAATCAATTTGTTGGTTCCATTAAGCAATGGGTTGCAGATATTAAATCATTTATTTGCAAATATTATGAGCTAATTTCCTGTAGCGGCTTGTTTTCCTTGTTAATCAGTGCCACTATTATGGAGATGAATGTATTATCGGACATGCAGTTATTGGAATTCTCAACTAACAAAATAATAGTGGATAGAAAAAATATCTCCTTAGTTTTCATTGATGATGGAAGAATGGATGCAAGTGTCTTATCCAACAACCTGAATGCACATGAGTATAAAACATAGACATGAGTTCATATTTTCTTGTTGTCCATGCATTTATCTTCAAACACCTCTTAGTATTTCATTGAGACAATCAAGAGTTGAATTGGGCCTTTGAATTCTGCCAAACAAATTCTATGATCTATAAATGCAGGTTGAATTTCTTATAAGGATGACAATATTTGTTGTTTTCCCAAGCGCTCTCTAAATGGCGAGGACAAATTCAAAGCTAAAATTCACAGTCTTGAGCTATCTTGAGAATAATTTCAACCATTCATAGTTGGTACACCAAGAATGAACAAATTAAATTACATATGATTATGGGATGAAGGCACTATTATACAAATGAATTGTGAATTTGGGATGTCAACAGTATGTTTCTCCTTTTGCCATAATTTCTCTTGCTAACAATATAGATGAGCTTTTGTATGGAGTTAATTTGTCTCATTAAAGGATTGCATGCTGTGTTTAAACCAAGATAATCAATTAGTGACCTTAAACCTCAACACTTAATGTGGAATATGTGATCAGTGGGAAATCAGGACATTAACAATCATGATGGCTAGTTCATGTTTTATTCATACACGTTTTTTAAAAACATGGCAGAAATTGAAGTGGGCATATCTGTCACGTCCCCACCCCTATAACCAACAAAGAGGATGTGACTAACTGCTATGAATCCAGGAAAACTAAGCCTCGTGAACGTAGAATAAAATTCATTGGAAATAAACATACATAGATGCATAAATTACTATCAAATAATGGAATCATTTACATTTCATTTAGCACATTAACATGTTCATCATATTTATAAATTAAACATAGTTGCAAGGATTTAAACACAAGAGGTACTTATATTTAATATAAGATTGTCCCGCAACTAGCTACGTTGCTGGAACGTTCCACCCAACCATAGGCCAATGTTCTCATCAATCACTCAGCAACACTACCACCCTCAAGCTAGGCATGATTCTACAAGGAATAAGGGGAAACTAGCAGGCTCGCACGTAGCCAAGGATACACCAAACTCAGCCAAGCCAACACAGTTGGGTTTATCAGTATAACAGGGAGCTAAAAAGGTTGGTTGCTATGCTAGTGAGATCAATCCAAGAGATATGGACACCTACACCAGAACTAACCTAACTTCTAAAACATAACATCTACACACACCCAACACAAGGAAGCATCCCCTTCTCTGCTATGCTGTCCCTCGGGACATGCCTTCCCTTCTAGTGCTATTCAGGGGGTGTAAAGAAGAAATCCAACCCTCTATCTCTGTCTATGAGGCTCCTGCACACACTAGATTTGTCAAGCAAGATCAGAACCCATTTCCACACCCAAAGACAGTTCAAAGGCCAACAAACGATAAGCACATAGCAATAACAGTTCTAGACTGAAGTAAAAACACCACAGAGACCGAAATCAGTTATGGCAACTGGGTAGAAACAACTCGGTCTGGGCAACTTGAATTCCAGATTCATTTATGGCCTTGACATGGCCAAAACAACCTCAACAGCACCCAAAATTCATGGCTCTGTTCTCCCACTCATTGAGAAACACTAAAAAATGGGATTTCTCACCATGGGCATGTGGAAACAACACTGAAATGCCCAACAGAGATGCCAACCACTAGAAGTTAACAAAAGCACTCCACATCCAGGGTAGAAATGCATGAAACTGTAAAATCGTTAGTGGAAAATGCATCGACAGCTCCAAAAACATGTGGAAAACCAACCCAATCCCTGGAATTACAAAAACGACATCCCATCCATGGGAAATTGAAGCTAAGAACAAAAAACATGGAACGAAAAACACACAGCAAGTTCTGGATGCCTGAGAGAGCTCATCTAAAGGAAAAAATGGTGAGGAAAATATAACGTGGAAGCATGGTAGAATGGCCTCTGTTTTTGGGTTTTTTCTTGTCGAAGGAGTCAAAACGCATTTCCCAACAACTGATGGCCTATCCAATTCGAATTTGGGCTGTCATACCTTTCCCATCCCATGCAATAACCAACACAACCAATTTCTGGCAGTAATAAATGATTGGGTGAATGAGACAAGAAAGGTAGTTGACTTTTTTTATGTGTTCCCCCTTTGACATTTGAATTTTCTCCATTGGACCCAAGGGTTTGAATATTTCCCCCCTTATCCTTAGGAAATCATGCCCCTTCTCATTATTGTTGCATTGACATAGCTAGTTGTGGGTTTTTAATTAATTGCATAGTTACATGATGATTTAAAATCATAACATGCCTGGTTAGCACAAAATACCATCGACAACAATTTAATCACTGGAACATAAAATGATAACCCATGGTGGGCCTTTTTCCTGTAGCTCCACACCATGATTAATTACAATATATACATCATATACATTTAATGCAAACATGGTCAAAACTGGGGTGTTACAATATCTCCCAAATAGTGATATGGGTCTTTGTGAAATTTTGTGAGTAGATGCACCAAGGTAATATGAACAATACCTCAAAGTTGCAGCAGAACCCAGTTCATAATTTCTGAGAAATCAAACATAGTCACCTACAACCATTTTTCCTATATCTCGATATCCATGAACCAAATGAATTTGATCTTTTGAGAGCAGAAGAATCATGTTAAGAGGAACATACTCACCAATTTTTAGGTAAAAATACTTCACAAATTGAGAATAAAATGGGCATCATCACCTATAGCCAATTTGCATTTTTCTCAAAATCCATGATGTGGGTATCTCTGCTTTTCGGTGTGGAGATGCATTGGGATTGTAGAAACTTGCTTGAAAATTTTCATCCAAACCTAGTTCGTATTTTTTGAGATATTAGCTCAGGAATTTTGTTAAAACACCAGCTGTAACTCCGCCAATTTTGTCCATTTCCCTATTCTCGGATTTGCGACTCCGCCAAATTCTTTGCTAAATGGTTACAACTTTGCTAAATTTTCTACAAATTCTCCTCTAAATGGCTGCAACTCTACTAAAATTTTCACCAAATTCTCCGCTAAATTTTCTACCATATTTGTCTTCTACACAAGCCATGAATCTACCAATTTTATCCATTTTTCGTATCCTCGCAGCGGTGAATTTTACATATTTGTCTTATACACCAGCTGTGACTCTGCCAATTTTATCCATTTTTCCTATCCTCGCAGCTGTGACTCCTCTAGATTTGTCTTATACACCAGCTGCAACTCTACCAAATTTTGCCTATTTTTCCTATTCTCACAACTATGACTCCGCCAAATTTGTCTTATACACTAGCTATGACTTCGCCAAACCTTCTTCTAAATTATCCATTTCACAGCTGCAACTATGCCAATTATTCGGCTGCAACTCTTCTAGTTTTGGTCACTATGCATGGTAAAATAAAAGCAACAGTCAAATGAGTCATTCTATCTTCGAAGCAACACAGGTATTGGGTTGCATGAGGACATGCAACAAGTTCAGTTTGGGGGAGATGTTGGTTCATGGATTTTTCCATATTTTCATCACCTATCGTCATATATTTCATCCCTCTTCTTTATATTATTATCCATTTATCATTCCATTTTCGATCCATTTGTTGTAACTTCCCGTAAAATACCATATTACTTACATTGATGTTTTAGTGGTTAATCATGATTATTTTCCTTTATTTTTTATGAATTGAAGACTATTATGCACAATTTTACTGATGATGGTTTATGGAGTGATTTTTCATATTAACAGTAGCAACACTCATGGTTCAAGCCTCCAAAGTTGGAATAAAGATTCACAAGATGGTTTCATTTCTAGGACTGATTATGTGGACTTGTGATTTCAATTCGTGACCAAGTCCAACATGGCAGCCTCCAACTCATGATCAAACTACGTTAACCAAAAACGTGTGCCACATAAGAACACATTCATTTCTGTCATGATTTACGTGTAGATGAAGAAGAATCACGAAAATATGGGACATGAGTTTTGTGCGGAACGACCTCAATTACCTGAATCGTGAGGAAATCTCCAAACAAGTACATGGTTTGAGATATACAGTTGGTTCTCTAAACATGTAATTCCAAGATTTATTGTTGCGACCGGTTTTCAAATTAGCAAATTTGTTGAAACAAATCACAATTTGGGTATTAGGTTTCTCATTCTCCTGAGAGAATTTTATGTATAAATATGTAATCATTCTGATGTATTGGGGGGAGGATATAAAAGTAATGTTATGCTATAGGATTTTATCCAGACTCTGTTGTAATACTTTCATTCTGATAATATATGTCGGTAGTTTCTTAATTATGGAGTTGTAGAATTTCATTGTGCATATCCAACTCTGCTCAGTGGAGGAAGGGCCCTCTTCCTTAAGCACATGCTGATAGTGTTGACTGTAAGTGTGTTATTTTTTATATTTTTTTATTATTCAGTTCATGTTTTCATTCATTAGAATTATCATAATTGTTTTCATGTTAATTTCTTTTGATAGATCGTTGGCCAACATAGCATTTGTTTTAGATTTATCTAGTTAGATCTTGCTTTATAAAAATTGATTTTATTGCAATGTTTGAAGTGTGATTAGGTTTACAGTGTGATTTTATGAATAGGATTAGGGTTTCATTTATTTTCAAGAAGGTGTGATCTAGTTTATAATGAGTTTTGATTTCATACTAATAGATCAACAATGTTAGGTAGAAATTGTGATTGCATAGATATTGCACAATAGCTTTGAAATAAAAGACTTCCTTGGGTTGACAATTTATGTTTTGGGAGTTCAAGATGTTTATTTAATTATACAATCAATCCAACCTAAAGTGTTTATCTAGAAGGTGTTCATGGAGATGATTAATTGCAATCTAATGGATTTAGTTAGAGCATTGGATAATTCTTGGACCACACTTTGTAAAACAAGTTGTACATCCTCAAAGGTTTATGAAATGTGAGGATCCATTTAGAGAGGGAGAGAAGGAGACAATGTGTAATATCTACAATTGAAACCCTAGGGGATGGATCTCATTAGGGTTTCTTGTAAGAATGGATGGTTGATATATTTTGAGGTTGATGCATCCCTAGGAAAGGTGATGCATCACAAGTAAAAGAGTTGGGATGGAGGGAAGCCTCCATAATCCCTAAACAAGGGTGACATAAAACAATAGGACGTCTTATGGTGGGAGGAAAATGTCTATAAATATTAACAAGTAATATATATGGGGATACATTTATCTTGAATAATAGGTGTGCTACACAATATTTCAATGGGTAGCGGCAATGAAAAAGAAAATCAATAGAAGAAGGTAGATGGGTGGATAATGGTCAATACAAAACCAAAAGAACCGAGACATATTAGTTGAGGAAGAGAAATACATGATGCATGGTGTCAAGGAGGCTTTTAGATAATCTTAATGTATAAATGAGAGGAATAAATTCAAGGTTTTATTGCTTTTCAAACAAATGATAAGAAAATACTTACTTGCAATTTTTTTTTATATAAATACCCCCTACCCAAAAAAATGTAGCTTATATAAATAAGAGATAAACCAATTTATTAATGAGGAAATTACCTTCTTATAGGGTTTCATAGTTCACAAATTTCAAATGCTTAATCTAAGGATGCATGCTACTCAAATCCACACAACTCAAACTAGAAAATTATTCACTGTCTAAATAACTTACACAACAATTAATTTTTTTCTAGCGTTTCTATCTTCTTAGAAAATAGTCATTTCCAACATATGGTTTGGATATAATCAAAGTAGGACTTGGAAATCAAAATTGTGTACCTTGCTTATGTACGTTGGCCAAGATTTTAGTAACCCTTCAACTTCAGATTCCAAACCTTCAACTCCTTCACTTGAATACTTGCAATATAGAAACAATACGTTCCTCAAAATATTATGGCTACAAGGAGATAACTATGAATTGAGACAAATATATATTCCTGCATTTAACCATACATTCCACCTATAAATTTGATGTGTTTACTTTTTAAAGAATGTTTCAGAATTGTATATGTAATATCGAGCATGAAAAAATTTCTTAACAACGGTTAAAGATGCAAATGATGGAAAACAGATCGTAGTAAAGTTCATATTCAAAGAAACAACATGAGAGTAAAATATCTTATGTTTCTAACATTTCTTGCAATAAAAACAAAATATGAAAAGATGCAAATTTGCAGCTATAAATAGAAATGTTTTAAAGTAGCTACAATTTAAAAGTATGTCATGATAATGCATCATTTTTGTTACTTGTGTCCAGTAAATTATATGCATATGTTGTTGATACTTATAACTTCTCGGTACAACTTCCCTTGATTTGTGGAGCTTGACAATGTCTACTTTTTCTTTACCTTTCAAAACATCTTTCAACATACTACAAATGTTTTCTTGTTGCAATAATTTCATGTTAGGACCCATTAAATAAAGATTTGCTTGTTTATGAAAATAACAAAATGAAGCTAAACAAAATACAGTCATTAGTATGACTCAATGAAGAAAAACAACATTAATAATTAAAATTTTACGTTTGATGAACAATTTTAATTTAACAATGTAAATTACAATATTATTGAAGTAAAATAATGGGTAATAAGAGTTTACCTGAGGAAACATGGAGACCACTAAAAAAATGTATATAAGACCATAGATCACATCGAAATGCCATTTTTTCTCTTGAAATATCAAAATGTTTCCCAAGGCTATATGTAACAAGTTCCAAGGGATGAGTGAAATAGAAATAATAAAAATTCAACACTACAATTATATACACTAGAAGAAATTTTATAAGTCAAAGAATACATGCTATGACAATAATGCTTCAAAGAAATAACTTTGGGAAATGGATAATTGCTTACTATTCATTGAGCTCATCTATGTTTCAAGAATAATTTAATATTATCTACTGAACAGGGACAACCACGTGAAGGTGGAAGCTCTTATGTCCCCTCCCCCCCCTCACATCACTTTCAATTCCCCATACCCAATGCATGTACTTGAAAAACAAATTAGGGCAAATTCATGCAGATTTCGTCATAAACAAGCATTTACTATTCATTCAGAAAAACTAGCATTCATTAAACCATTCATTGATTCAATCAAACCATTCATTCAATAAAATATGACATTCATTAAGTCAGTCAAAACATTGATTCAATAAAATATAACATTCATTAAACCATTCATTCATTCAATAGCCAAAAAAACCATGCACTACATCATATTATAAAAAATAATTACCCAATATTTCTTTAGTCACTTCTTTCTAGTTTTTCTTCTCTTTACAAAATCAACAAGAAGCGCATCTTCTAAAATTTGTCATTCAATTCCTGGTGCTTCATCAACTTGCTATGATGTATTCCTAGTAGACTACTTTCCACATGGATTTTGTCGAAAGGGGTTCGTATTTGTTGCAATAATGTGAAAATATTGCATTAATTTATTTTGTTATTATAATTACAAGTATTTTATTTAAAAAAAATTACAAAGGTGTTTTTTACGTGTTGTGGCCACATCATGTTCTTCATTTTTTTGTCTAGGCCCAACCTATACAGTGTGACCCTCTACATGCTCTGCAGTTGAAATATGGAGAAGTACAATTAATGTTCACCATATGCAATGATATATATAAAATTGTAGCATATGAATAAATTCATTACCAGCAGTGGAAGCATGATCTTCTATTGGTTGTTTTCCATTATCGACATTAAAGAGCTTATTGTTTTCCTTCTCAAAAAAGAATAAATACTTTATGTTAATTATTTATAACAAAAATATTGCACAAGTAATAAATATTCATTAAACTATATAGATTTTACATACATGTGCACCAAATGGATCACCATAAGACCGTGTTTTCCCAAAAAAGTTTTTTCGGTGTTCAACAACAACTACAAAGCCATGTTGGAAGCCAAGCTTCAAGTTTTCTTGAGTGGGAACTTCTTTGAATCGGTCATCCTGGATATTTGCATAATGTCATTGATTTTACATTTTGTGGTGCATTAAAACAAAAATAATTTGCAAACTATTATTTAGATGCATTATCGGATTTTCGATACTTACAAATCGCGCGACCAAATTCAAATAACCACCAAGACCAAGCTTGTGCTGACCAATTTTTTCTAGTCTTTCCTTTGTGGCCTTTGATGTGTCTGACATCCTAAGAAAGTGGTGAAATACGTTAGATGTTCCAAATTTGATATAAGAATTAATAATAATAATGGTTAGCATTAAATTGTGTCTAAAGTATCGCATACCTCCCCGTTCCTAGTGGTATCTTTCCTGCTTTTATCAGAGCCCCCTCCTTTTCCTCTTCCGCTCGGGATTTCCACTCCCTTGATGGAATCATCGTAGGGTGCTCATACCTAGGGTTACTTTCTAGGTGAACCCTATATTGGTCTCATACAATCTTCATATGTTGTCCAGCCTTCTTTAGGACCTTTGTTGTATCGAAGGTCTCATTTTCGAACAGGACAACCAATGAATTAGCCGTCTCATCCTTTAAATTTTTTGTTTGTCTATCCCACCTTGTGTAGATGGTGGGACCGAAAATATCCAACGTCTAATCATTTATATAAAAAAATCATTTCCTGCAAAACAATCATGCCATCATTAGTTTAAAAGAAGGTTTTATCGATATATTATAATCAAATTATAAACACTGACTTTAATAATGTATAATTACCTGGGATCTTTATTGGAACGAGTTCCTCGTTCACCAAAAATGTTTTCTCTATTGTAACTGTGATAGTAACACAAGAACATACAGGAAATGTTGCTTCAACATCAACAATACTAGTAGTCTTTGCATCCACCCCTTCTTCTGCATGATATGGTGTGCGTCAGTCAGCAACGGTTGCACTCTCTGTTGGACTTGGGGATGTTGTTGAACATGTTGTTGATTGTTTAGTAAAAAAAAATGGTGCATGAATTAGTTTAGGTGGAATCATTTTCTCATGTGACGACTGATCTCCATGAGCATCACTGATCCCGACACTTCCTTGACCACTAGTGTGTGGTCATAGAAAATCATGTAAACACAAACCATATTTTATAAGTTCACTATCATATAAAAGTAAACATTATAAATTTCTAAATGAATTTATATTATGATTCAAAATTCTGCAACTTACATACAAGGCATGAGATTTCTTTACCAACACTTCAACCTTGGCCTTAATCTCGTCTGTCTGTAGAATAATGAATAGCGGATGAAGGATATCTGAATTAATTTTTTTCAAGGTATTCTCTATCACCTTAACAAGGTCTAGAGAAGAACCAATGTCACCATCGTTCAATAACTCATGCACATAAAAATCTATAGATTAATGTGATGTTGTTTCATACACTGAATCATTGGTCTGCAACAAAAATATAAAAACATTACTTATGTGTTAAAGCAATAGACTGAGGAAACACCTATATTAACAAAACATATTATCATGATAGATTCCTAAAATTACAACTATGTTTACCTAATTCCTGGATGACGGTGTCATCTAATTCCAAAGCTAGGGACTTTCCCCGAACATCCACCTGCAAAAAAAGTAGGCAACATGATCTTAATGACACCAATATACACACGACAAATAGATAACAAAAAAAAATATGCTACAGTTTATATTGGTACAATTTTGACGTATTTAAATTGGGTAATTACAATCAGGTTTACCTGTTTCCCTGAGGATGTTGTCATCTAATCAACAACCGGGTGGCTTTCTCAATCAACACTCTACATCAAATATAGATAATATTATATAAAACAAATGAATATACTCTTGAAAAAAAAACAAAATGGTTTGTACATATGAAATTTGTACAATGGAATCGATGTATACTTGCTTCCTTGAGGAAGGTCTGGTAATATTTTCTATGGGGGAGGTTCCCCTTATAGAACCCTGCATCAAAAACATATAAAAAATTACCTAATGAAACCAAAATAATCACTAAAAAATGTAATAACATAACATTTTGACATATTTAAATTGTACAAATATAATCATGTTTACCTGTTGCACCGAGGCTGCTGTCGTTTGAACAGCTGTTGGGGGGATGCCCTGATCACTACCCTATGAAGTAAATATAGATAACATTATATAAACTAGACCAATATACTCATGAAAAAACACAAAATAAAAACTCATTTTTCAAACTATACTTGTAATATTACAAATATGTATACTTGATGCCTCGAGGATGGTGTAGTCCTCTGAACAACTGCCGGGGTGATGCACCCCTGATCACTACCCGACAAAGAAAATATATAAAATTTAAACAAAATTATAATAATCTACTAACGAAAAATCGTTAATATGTTAAAAAAATTAATAAAGGTTGGGTAAATTTTGGATGTACCACATCCATAGTAACCATGTTTGTATCTACTCGATTCAAATTGTAATTAATAAGTATCTCTTCCCTTGCATCTATAGATTTAATGGCACATACAAATACACAATTTTATTCATGCTCCTCAAATATGCAGTTGGTTTGCTTAAGTGTAGACCTCATTTGTGCACTGTTTATAAACCCCACAATATTCCTAGATGTCTTTGGCCTTTCGTCAATGTACAACGTTGCTCCTTTATTTTGATATTTGTCTTTCAATTTTAAATAATTTGCTGACAACCCATATATGTGCACACTTCATGTATATTGGACCATGTGCATCCAATATTTGTAGTTGTAACATGGTCCAACATACTCCATCAATTCTGTACATCTATTGTAACCAACCTTTATGCCATCCATGCAAAACAACCCCAATCCATGGAATGACAACAGTGTAATTATATATATCCTCTCATTCACACAAAAATATGTGTTTAGTTGAGGAAGATATCTAGGTAGCCATTGTTTCCCTATATGTTTGTACTTTAATGGAACCTCAATGTCTCCTATTGTCTTATCATCATAGGAACATGACCCCCCTTCAATGAGAAAAAAATCCATGTGTTTATTGAATTTTCTTCTGATCTTCTGACATCTAGTTGATTTATCCCTTGTAGACCCACTAGATGTCTCACTTTCCTCTAGCCTTCCTAAATTCCCCTCACTCGACGAAGAAAGGTTTTACAAATACCTGTTTGGTCTACCTGCACCATTACCGAAAAAAACTTGGCAAATAAGAGCAAAATACCATCATGTTAAAAAAACCTCCAACCATTACCAATTTTAAGTAAGAAAATGAGGCACAAGCCAAGATATATAAATAAACAATATACTTAGTTAAAAAATACCATCAACCAACCCCATAAACAAAATCCTCACCAAAAACATTTTATAGTTTGCAATCTATTGACCAACAAAAACAAACATTGCCAAGATAGTATACTTAGCAAGGATTATTACATCAACAACCACAACAATTCCTATAGACACAAAAGAAAACCAACAACCTTGTGACATTGTTTGCTCAAACTGTCCACACAACTTTTCAAAAAATTCATACACCAACTAGCTCCTGATTGAGCATACAACACTTTTGAATGATGAAACTATCATCTCTAATGGCATACCCATCACTTATACAAATTCCCTACCTTCTTAACTCCATCAACCTTAAAATCTAATGTCAGTGACACACAAGACAACATATTTGTTTTAAGGATTTCCCACTCTATGCTTCCATCACAACCCTTCCCATGCTTGGGATCCCTTCTACCACAAGCCCACTGTCTTACAGAATCTCATCCATACAAGAACACTCGCTAGACATTAATTTCTTTGTTAAAATCATGAAATATCAACCAAACTCACATCATCTTAACCTTGGAAATTCTATCAAGAAACACGTTTAGTACCCCATTGTAGGAATTCCTTAGTTACATTGTCACTAACTCCAATTGGCCCGCTAGATACACCTCCATGGGTGGAGTATTTTTTGGGGACTCTAAAACCCTTTAACATTTGTCTTAAATTGTAACGCTGCCAAAACATTTCACACTTGGGTTGTTTTTAGGTATCATGTTATTTTTAGTTTTCCTTCACAAAGAGATCTGATCCAAAAAAAGAGTGGATATGAAAGCTGTAAAACAAAAATGATGAGATGACTAGTTTTGAAGGTGCAAAATACTCTAATAGAAAATGTAATGAAACCAGTACTAAAAATAGCATGATAAAACCAACATACACACAATGTACACCAAATATGAGAGTGGAGGACACATTCCAATGGTTATAACAAAGATGAATTGCACAGCTACTCTTTTTTCACGAGGAAAACCTCTCCCAAGTAGCCCATCTATGCCCATATATCCAAATTCTAAGTCCATGTTAACAATAATGAATATATTGGCCTCTAAATATACATAATACATATTCTCAGCCATTGCACATGTGGGTCCTATATTAAGCCAATCCATATTACATATACATTTAACCTTGTAAATTAAACCCCCATATACCCCCCATTAGTTTCATAATGGTTGACAACATGGTAAATTAGTCTCATTTATGGTTTTCAATCATTTATTACATTTTATATGCTTCAGGACTTAATGCCATATTTTATTATTGATTAAAATTCTCTCTTATAACCCTTGATTATCTTTCACTAGTGCATGCCAAAACTAGTTTAAGCCATTAACCTAATTGTAGAATAATTAGGTGTTTGTATAAAAACTTATAGTGGTTCATTCATAATGCTGAGTAAAAGTTTTTAATGTGGTGAAATCATCCCTTGTGTCTGTGGAGAGGGTTATCCTCAATGATTTACCTCACTGTTGGAATTTTCATAAAGCTCTGGAAGTACAATGTAATAGAGAGCACACTGCTACGCATTTGCATATTAAGATGGTTACTGAATTACTAATTGTATGGGAACCATCCAAAACCAAAGTGAGGTCAAATCAGCTTCTTTCCAACCATGTATAATATCTATTGCATCTTGTAGGTGTTTTATAATTGTGGATAGTCATTTAAGAGTCCACATCAATGATCATAGATATGAATATAGTGTGGTCTTTTTTGTTAAACAGGTTTTGGGTTGTTATGTAGTAGCGGATGAAGATTCCCAATACATTAAAGCTATGAATGATAACTATTGTTCATTGGTTCATATTTAGGGACATTTGAGTGTTATGAGGCCATCATCTAGATATGCATTATTATTAGCATATTTTCACCAGTTATGAGAAGCTCTTTCATTCTCAAATACATGTGATCTAGATATTCCAAATTTGATTATCTTCATAGTTCCAACCATTTTGTGGTGCGTTGGATATTTTTTCTATAAATTTTTTTTAGGGACGACTTATATAGAATTTTTTTGAGGAGTATAAAAAGACATATTGAGGTATTTGTAGTAAACATTTTAGGCCCTAATTCATTATAAATTTGGAGTTATACCTTGCGTAACTTACAATTTTTTACTAGTCCAAAAAGTTAAAAGCTAGTATGAAATATGTGTTCTGGGTAAAATTGTTATGTCTAAAGCTTTAAAGATCCAAATTGAGTGCCACCTATTGTTACATATATATTCATATTAGAATTAACCTTGGATATTGAGAAGTGGAAAATAATTGTTTGGTGTACCATGAAAGCAGATCTATGCATCCTTTGGAAGGGTGGCATGTCTAGGGATGATAATGGAGATGACCCCTTTATAATTGGATTGAGGATCAAGTGCATAACTGCATAAGTTCTCGCAATTAAATAAGTGCAAGAATATGCATATGTCATTTGGATTGTATCTTAATAAATGTGCTCCATTATAACCTCAATGAGTTTGGTAACAATTTTTCCTCCATCTAGATTGAACATCACCTATCTTCACCAACATGGGCTCATTCATCATCGTGAAGCAACGTATCCCATTTTAGGGAGGTTTCATATAAGAAATATCATAGATCTTCATTGAGACAATTTGAAGAGTAGATCTAGCATAGATCGATGGATTAAAAGAGGGGATCATCTAGATATCCCTTTAGTGTTTCAAAAGAGAGAAGCGTATTCATTGGAGCATGTATGAGTAGCGTGACTATTTAGGGAAGTTTACACTTGGAACAAAGGAAACAAGTTTAGATTGTAAATGCAATAACTTCTCCCTAACATTTATTAACTCTCTATAGTAGCAGTCTGGTAAGAGTGCTCCACTTAACATGGAGGAAGTCATGGAGTATTAAATAGTGGAAACATATGACATGAGAAATGACCTCAAGACTGTAACTTTACTTCCTTGCAAGAAACTATTTCACAGTACACATCAAGCTATTACAGAAGGCCACAATTCCTCTCAAGGAAGGAAGCATACACATCATGGTTACATGCTGGAAGAATGAACGTGGTTTAACAATATGGGTGCATATATATACCGCAATCATCTCTTACATGCAACATATTTCTCTCAAAACATGATTGTTTTTGGGTCTCTATTGAGATTTTTCAAGCTTCCTACAAGCCACTTCCAACCCTATTCCAGTAGAGACATATATGATGGAAGGAATAAATTCTCTCCCAAGTGCCATAAAACATCCTGCTGATCTTCTTTGTCAGGCTAGGCCTAAGTGACTACAAATTTGATTATTCCTAAGAGATTCTATAGGAATTTATATACACTCCCTTTACTAATTAAGGGTTGAGCCATCTAAAAAATGGTTTATTGGATGTTGGTATAATCATCATCAGTTTATTCTCATTGCTAATTAAAGTGGGATTGCATGGTGCAATTGGAGGACATTACTACATTGAGAAAACTGTATTGAAGAATAGAGAATGCGTGAACTGAGAAAGGATACTACAACACTACTTATTGAATTGCCAAACTTCTAGGTGTGACTATTTCAAGAAAATCTGATGTAAAAATGTTTTTTTAAATGTTTCCCTAAATTCTACAACATGCTATGTATTATTGGATGTTGGTATACAAGTCTTAATACAATATCTTCTTTGGTCGGTATAGTGTTGTTCATATCTATACATTGATATATTATATTTCTAGTTGTCTTACAATGCCATGAGAAAACCATAAATCATAAACAAACAAAACCTATCGTCAATATATGAAGTGTACGACTAAAATAATTAACCAATGAAGTCAGTAATACACAATCTAGGAAGGGAAAAATTAAGATGTATTGATACCATACCGAAGACATTGCTTCTCTTGATATTTTTTAGTAGGAAGTTGGTATAAGGTGAAGTCAACCCTTAAGCATCCCGTGAAGCTGTGAAGGAAAAATCACATACACCCATGAAGATAAATTGCAGACAACCTCATGAAGAGAAATTGCATACAACCATGAAGGAGAAATCGCATGGAACAAATAAAAAAATTGTGGAGAAATAAAAATTGCAGAGGTAAGTGGAGAAGCTTCCAAATGGTCACATAAAAATATAAAATCATCTATTTATAAGGTTGAATGGTAATATAACATTTAGGACCACATTAAACATAAAGTGGTCCAAAAAGTTAAAAACATAAAAATTGGACCCATAATATAAAATAAATAAAATCATAAAATAAAACTTTGACCAATAACATAAAATAATCCAAACCAAAAAATAGAAAATTTGACCAAGAACATAATATAAAATAATACAAACCATAAAATAAAAAATTTGACCCATAACATTATATAATAATCCAAATAATAATTGTAAAGTATAGGTCTTAAATAATCCAAAGAGTAATCATAGTCAAAGGTGCACACAAGCGAGAGTTCTAGGACCAGGTAAGAATAGGGCTAAGTGTCAACAACCACAAGATCAAGGTAAAGGTGGACAATCATCCAATGAATGAATATGGTGATGATGATGATGATAATGATGGTGATGATGACGATGATGAAAATGGTGATGATGACGACGATGATGATGAAGATGAAGATGGTGATGACGATTATGATCTCAATGATGATGAAAATGACGGTGATGATGACGACAACGATGATGATGATGATGATGATGAAGAAAATGATGATGCTGATGATGATGAAGTTGATGATGATGAGGAAGAGGGTGATGATGAATATGATGATGAAGATAATGATAATGATGATGATGATGATGATGATGATGATGATGATGGTGATGGTGATGATGATGATGATGATGATGAAGATGGTCATGACGACGATGATGATGACGATGATGGTGATGATAAAGATGATGATGAAGATGACGATGATGATGATGATGATGATGAATATGATGATGAAGATGGTGATCACAATGTTGATGTCCTATGAAATGATGACGACGACGATGAAGATTATGATGAATATGATTATGATGACAATGACAATGACGATGATGATATTTGAGTCTTGAAACCCTCCCACGCCGTCAATGCATGCGTCTATTATAACCATGCCAAATTTCAGACCAAGCCGACACATATTACTGCATACCTCGTACAATTCAATGGAATTCATCATATTCTTTATCCAAGTCATCATTTGAATAATTTGATCTAGAGTCAACATGGTAAGGATTGGCCATAACATCATTTGTTTCAGTTGTGGTCATCATGTCATCATCGATATCATCTTTATGGACATTTTCTTCTACATCATCTGATTCACATTAGAGGAATTTTGTGTTAATTTTTCATATGCTTAGCTAAAACATCAACATTTCATTTCATTTTCATAACAAAAGCATATAAACAGAATCACCGAAAGAAACAGTATCACAAGAACAACACAAATTTATCCTGGGAAAACCCTAAAGGGAAAAAACCAGCAAAATCTTCCTCAATATAGATGCCCCAAAAGATAAAAGATAAAGCCAACAAGGAGATCAAAGCCTGATTCTCGTCCTTCTCCAGCTACTTCTCTCTTCTCCACTAATGTGCTACACAAGTGAGAGTGTGTGTTCCAAATGAGGAGTGCCACACCTCTATTTATATTCATCCGTTCACTTTAATAATTAAATCCGACATGTAGGCTCGAGTTAATTCTATAGGCTCAGGTAACCACACTGGGGTGCTAATGACCCACCTTTATAACTAGAGGGGTCTACCTCATGACTCTCATTATTTCTTCCAATTAGAAGCACCGGGGTACAAATTAATACAAGTGGTTCTCCTGGTAGGACCATCGGGGACCACAAAAATATACATATAGAATATTATTCAAATTTTCAATATTTCAACACTCCCCCTTAATGAGAAGGGTATTCTACAACAACATGAACAACAACAATAATAGGATAGAAATAGAGGACATCATAAATATAATCAAGGTAACACATCTATAAATCATTGGAAGCTTTTCAACATTATATAGTCTTCATCTTCGTCTTCAACAAAAACAACACTTTGAATGCTTGATTGATAACATCATCATCAGTACTTTGATCTTTCGATCGGCAACATCATCATCAGCACTTTGAACTTTCGATCAGCAATATCAACATCAGCACTTTGACCTTTTGATCAGCAACATCATCATGAGCACTTTGACCTTTCGATCAGCAACATCTTCAGTACTTTGACCTTTCGATCAGGAACAACATCTTCATCACTTTGACCTTTCGATCATCATCATCATACTTTGATCTTTCGACCAGAAACATTATCATCAAAACATCATCATCAACAAAACATCATTATCATCAAAACATAATCATCATCAAAACATCATCATCATCGAAATTTAATCTTTCGATCAGGAACATCATCATCATTGAAATTTGATCTTTCGATCAGGAACATCATCATCATCACACTGTGATATTTCGATCAGGAACATCATCATCATCACATTCTAATCTTTCGATCAGAAACATCATCATCATCACATTCTGATCTTTCGATCAGAAACATCATCATCATCACACTCTGATCTTTTGATCAGAAACATCATCATCATCACACTCTGATCTTTCGATCAGGAACATCATCATCATCAGCAACAACCTGCAATCCACAGTACAAAGACAAAGAAGTCTTTGGATCACTTTTGGACTTAAACTCTAGGGATGATACAATCCCACCACATTCTCGACAACCGAAGTCACTGAATTGATTACGGGATAATCAGTCCCTATCACTTTAGGACTAAGTCCAAGGATGATGCAATCCTACCAGGTTCTCAAGTACCGAAGTCACTGAATCCATTATGAACCGAGGTTCATGGATGATACAATCCTACCACCTTCTCGATGAACGAAGTCACCGGATCCATTCTAAACTGAGCTTCGTAGATGATACAATCCTACCACCTTCTCGATGACCGAAGTCACCGGATCCATTCTGAACTGTGGTTCATGAATGATACAATCCTACCACGTTCTCGAGTAGCAAAGTCACCAGATCCATTCTGAACCGAGGTTCATGGATGATACAATCCTACCACCTTCTTGATGACTGAAGTCACCAGATCCATTCTAAACTGAGGTTCATGGATGATACAATCCTACCAAATTCTCAATGACCGAAGTTACCAAATCAACTTTGAACCGAGGTTCAAGGATGATACAATCCCACCACATTCTCGAGGACCAAGGTCACCAGATTTACTATGGACATATGTCCCGAGATGATACAATTCCTCTTCATTCTCGAGGACCAAGGTCACCGGATCACTTTAGGGTAATATCCCAGGGATGATACAATCCCATTGTAACATCACTACTCCCCTTTCGAGGAAGATATTTCTGAAAAACACCAAGCTTGTCTCGAAAGTGTTTGAATTTTATTCGATACAGAGGCTTCGTCAGCACATCAGCAAATTGTTCATCAGTACTCACATATTGGAGCTTTATGGCTCCCTTCTGCATCATATCTCGAATGTATAAATACCTAATTTCTATGTGCTTCGATCTGTCATGGAATATTGGGTTCTCTGTCATCTTTATACAACTTTGATTGTCACATAGAATCACAGTAGTATCCAACTCTAGGTTGAATAATCCCGACATCAGCTTTCGAAGCCATATGGCTTCACAACTAGCAGAGCAAGCTGCTATGTATTATATTTCGACTGTGCTTAGAGAAACACTAGGCTGTTTTCTGCTAAACCATCAAATCATAGCAGATCCTAGACTATAACATCCACCTAATGTGGTTTTTATATCTGAGATACTTCCATCCCAATCTGCATTTGTATAGCCATACAATCTATACTCATGGCTACCATCATAGTATAGACCAAACTATAGTCCCTTTCAGATATCTCATCCCATGTTTTGCAGCTACAAGGTGAACTCATCTTGGTTGAACAAGATATTGACTCAAGGTGTTCACAACAAAACAAATGTCTGGTCTAGTATTTGTTAAGTACAACAATGACCCAATGATCTATCTGTATTGAGTCACATCCACTAACTCTGATGAGTCATCAACTAACAACTTCAGGTTGGATTCCATGGGAGTAGCCATGGTTTTGCATTCCAACATATTGAATATTTTCAATATCTCTACTGCATACTTTCCCTGGTTGAGAAAGATTCCTTCTGAATTTTTCCATACTTCTAGACCTAGGAAATAATGCATTAACACAAGGTCTTTCATCTCAAATTCTTCTGTGAGTTTCTTCTTGCTGTCCATGATCTGTTTCTCATTCCCAGTTAAGAATAGGTCATCCACATACAGTAGTAGGATGATAGGTTCATCTTCAACAACCTTGAGGTAAAGGTTAGGATCAACTTTACTCTTGGTAAAGCCCATTCTCGTCAGGAAACTATCTATCCTTCCATACCAAGCTCGAGGAGCTTTTTTTAGGCCATACAGGGCCTTCTTCAACTTGCATACGTGATTATGTCTATCTTCAACTTCAAATCCTTGTGGATGTTCTATGTATACTTCTTCTTCAATCACACCATTCAGGAAGGTTTTTTTCACATCCATCTAGTGTAAGTCCCACTTCATCATGGATGCAAGTGCCATGATAGCTCTAATCGAAGTATACTGTGCTACTAGGGAAAATGTATCTTCATAATCAATTCCCTCTTTCTAAGAGAAACCTCTAGCCACAAATCTTGCTTTATACTTCTTGATACTTCTGTCAGCTGCATGCTTTATTTTGTATATCCATTTGGAGGATACTATACTCTTTCTTTCTGGTTTGGGAACTATATCCCATACATCATTCGTCATTATTGATTGGTATTCTTCAATCATTGCTTCTACCCATTCCTTCTCTTGTACCACTTCTTCGTAGTATGTAGGTTCTTAATCTACAAGATCACACATCAAGGTTACGTAGTTGGGAAAAGTCTTAGGTTTATTTCTTTCCCTTGTGGAGCCTTCAGGAGCTCCATATATTTCTACCTCTCATATAATTTCTCTTGTCCAAGCAGGATTTCTCTTTCTTGATATCTCCATCACAGGAGGTTCTTGAGGTTCTGCCATGTCATGCTCTTCAAGAGCTTCATCTTCAGGGAGACACGCAGTTTCTTCATTTCTGGGAAGTGTCTCTTCTTCATACACTTCTTCATGTTGGCACTTCCTGGGTCTCTTGAGGGCTGCCTCTTCATCGAATGTCACATCTCGACTAATTTCCATGTGATGGAATCTAGGAATGTAGATTCTGAATGCTTTGGATACTTCACAATATCCAACAAATATCAGGCTTCTTTCTGGAAGGGTCTAACTTGGTTATGTTCTCTTTTGGTATATGAATATATACTGGACAACCAAATATCTTGAGGTGACTTACCACAGGCTTCTTTTCCGGGAACATCTCTTCTGGAGTCTTGAACCTAAGAGAAGTATGATATATTCTATTATGTAGATACACAGCAGTTCTTGCTGCTTCTGCCCATAGATGCATTGGAAGATTTTGATCATATATCATTGTCTTCACTGCTTCTGTTAAGTCAGTAAATTTTTCTCCATTTTTGGTTTATTTTCCCCAGTTTTGGTTTGTTTTTCAATCTATCTCAGTTAAATTTTTGGTTTTAAGTTTTAGTTTTGGTCTCCTTAGAAACTCTATGGGTGATTGAATAGGTTTTGAGCCCAATCTTTTAGGTTTTATTTGATTTTTGATGGTTTTTTATATTTTAAAAGGGGTTAAAGAAGGTCATATTTTCAAGGTTGATTCATTAATGTGTTTAGAGAGCAGTTAGACTTGTTTCTTAAACCAAGCAGCTTTTAAAACCTCCGACAAATTAGCTAAAAATTGCAAAACAACGAAAATTTGGCCTAGCAACTATTCTTGTAGCGCTGGATGAAAATTTAACAAAGGGCGCGCTACAAGAATATCGCGGCCCTTTGTTTTTCCGATTTTTATGCAGATTTTCATCATGATTTTCATCTGGAAGTGACTGATCGTATTGTGTGAGTGTTTTAACACGTGTTTACTGCAGTTTAGACACGATTTTAGTTGGTTATCAATCACGAAGCAGAGCAGGTTCATCATTGCATATTATGCGGAATCAGTTGGACAAAATCAGCAAATCTCGGCTAAAGCTTGCAAAATTCTCTTTCTATACGCATTATTATCGGAGAGGAGTGCTCGTAATGCATATCAAAACGCTAAAGAGGTGGATTGTGTTCCTGTGAAGAGAAGACAGTGTTTTTAACACCAGCAAGAAATTAGGGCTTCTTAATTCACGCACCCGCAGTTAAGGAGATGATATGAAGACACCTGTTCTCATAAGAAGAGACCGTTGATACTCCAAAACAAAGCTTACAACCAAAAACACATAAACAAAACCCTAAACCCTAGTTTGAATTGAGTTTTTTCTCTTGAGATTGTGTTGGCTTGTTACCCTAGCCTTAGTAACAATTTCTGACACAAACATCTTTGGCGTCGTTGCCGGGGACGAAGCTGAAGCATATCTTCCCTGGGATACTTATCATTTTTCCTGGTTTAATAGGTGGACTTAAACCAGCGTCTTTTGAAGGCTATTTTCACCAAATTTGGACACACTGGCTTCTAGAAGTATTGGAACCAGGAGCAGACCTACATCTCCCTTGCTACGGGGTGTGACAGACCCTGAAAAGATTATACAAACAGCAAGAAAGCTCAAAAGGTCCCAATCTTTTCCAGCTTCTTGTGATCCTCACCAGTTGGGTGATTCATTAGACCCAGCTGAAAACTCACCTTGGTTAAAACCTATCATTCCTGAAAAATACTTTTCAAGTTTTTACCAATCCAGAAACCTTTTTGAAAGCTAAAACTACTTCTCCTGGAAAAATCCCACTCTTTTAGCTGAAAATAGGAAAGAATCCATTCCAAGCAAGTACCAGTCAAGTTTCTTCCTCTTCAAAACCTCAATCTAAACCTCAGTCCACAATGGCAGGCCAAAATCCACCCATGGATATGATGGACAGAATGATAGCTGCTAGGTATGCACCATTAGCATTACCCCAGCCTTTACATGCCTTGCCTGTTCATGATTATCAGAAATATATGCCTAGATTCAATGGACAAGGTGAAACAACTGCAGAAGAACATTGGGAGGATTTCCTGAGTTATGCAGACAATCAGAACATTGAAATTAAAGATGTATGGATGAGAGTATTTGTGCAGAGCTTAGATGGGGATGTGAGAAAATGGTTCAGGGAGTTGCCTGCCAACTCCATTACAATCATTGAAGAACTCCGTGACCTTTTCCTGAGGCAGTGGGGAGACACTAAGGACCACACTTATTATATCACTGAGTTTGGTGCTCTTAGAAGAAAGAAGGATGAAACTGTTGGTGATTTCTCAAAAAGATTTAATAAGATGTATAGTAGGATTCCAGCAGAGATCAAACCTACTGAAACATCAGCCAAACTGACTTATGCAAATGCATTTGACCATGAATTTTCATTATTACTCAGAGAAAGAAGAGCTGTCTCTTTACTGAACATGCAAGATGCAGCATTGGAGGTGGATTCAAACTTACTGGCTTCAAATAAACTTAAAAAAGAAACACCTCAACAGTTATATGAAAGAAAAGGAAAGAAGGAGGCTGTTTCAACAAGTGCTGCACCTCAGTCTGCTGAAGCCAAAATAGATGAAATGGCTAAACTTGTGAAGGTTCTCACTGCCAAGCTGAACAAATTAGAACTTGAAAATAATTCTGCCAAAGCTGCTCCAGAGGCTCAGAGGAATCCAAATAATCAAAATCAATTCAGGAGGCAGTTTGCTCCTAGATTCATGCCAAGGGAGAGTAGGAATAATGACATCCAGCAGGAAAGGAGGGAGAATGAAGAGCAGAGAGTGACCGCACCTTTTCAAAATAATGTAGCTGATGAAGAGGAGGTTGATGAACAACTCCTCTTTGAAGAGACTGAAACAGATCAGGATATAAACCACTTTGGAGATGGTTTATCTGGAGGTTTCGTAACAGAAGAAGATTTTCTGAACTCTGAGTATTATGAGGCTGATTTGTATGAAGTTGAAGATGATTTGGAGTTTGAGAAAATTGCTGTAAATGCAGCTGCTAATCAGAATGGAATTAAGAAGACTGTTAATCTCAGGTCTGGTCCGAAAAAAGTAGTCCAAGCTCCCAAGAAGAAGGCTGCTGCAAATGCTCCTGCTGCAAATGTTCCTGCAACAACTGTTCCTGATAAACAAGTGTCTGATCCTGTCATGAAAAAGAAGCAGCCTACAAAAAAGTCCAAGAAGAATGCTGAAATTGAAGAGGTAAATAGGTCAGCTCAGAATTTCAATTTGGAAACTGAATTAGGAAAGCTGAAAATTCCTGTTCCATTGACTGAATTAATAAAAAATCCCTCTCATAAACAAATAG
>LPNX011126198.1:237958-271670 GCA_001517045.1 Pseudotsuga menziesii | reverse complement strand
CCTTACTCAGTTGCCCATGAAGAGTGTCATAATGGATGTTGTTGTAGCTGATATCACACCCAAGTTTGGTATGCTTCTTTCAAGATCCTGGGCAAAGAAGGTTCGAGGAACCTTACAGATGGATCTCTCATATGCCACCATTCCCGTTTTTGGTGGAGAAAATAGGATACTTTACAGAGAACTACAGTTTGCCTACATTGTCATAGATGATAAAAACCCCACTAATCATCCATTGTACTCTGTTGACAAAGATCTAGGGACTTGCATGTTGAATTTCAGTGATGAAGATAATTCTGTTGGCCTTTTACAAGTTGAAAAATAAAAACTAGTGAGACATTGCAGAGAAGAACAAGATCAGCTGTGGGAATTGTTTTTTGATGGATCCTCATGCAAAGAGGGTGTTGGAGCTGGGGTCTTACTCATTTCTCCTGGAGGTGAAACAGTGAAACTCATGTATAAGCTGCAATTTGTTACCACTAACAACACTGCTGAGTATGAAGCTCTGATACTAGGACTGAAAGCTACTAAAGACTTAGGCATTCAGCAAATCACTGCATATGGCGACTCCGAGTTGGTTGTTCGACAGGTGAAGAACAACTATCAAGTAAAGCAGGATTTGTTGAAGGTCTACAGGAATGAGGTATGGGATATGCTTGATAATTATTTCATAGCATTTAATATCACTCATATTCCAAGAAATCACAATGAGACTGCAGACTCTTTAGCTTTGGCTGCCTCATACTTCAAGATTCCTAAAACTACTCAGCTAAGGTATCCTATAGAGGTACGGTACAGACCATGTGTCCCTGACAATGTGAAACACTGGAGGGTTTTCGAAGATGATATTGAAATCAAGAAATTTCTTGAGCTTATAGATGAGTTTTCTAATGCTCAAATTGATCAAGATGAAGGAGAAGAACAGGATTGTGAGTTTGCTGAAAATGAGTCTGCTGAAAGTGAGTCTGCTGAAAATGAGTTTGCTGCACAAGAGATAGCAGGCCATAAGATCATTGAGTTGAAGAGTAATTTTATCCCTAAAGGTTTAGTGCCTTTAGAAATAATTTTTACCAAGGATGACACTCCTTCAAAGCCAGTAGTTCAATCTTCAGAAGAAAATGTAGTGGACTGTGATATTGGTACTGCAGAAAACCCAAGAATGGTAAAAATTTCTAAATCTCTGACAGCTGAGCAAAGGAGCAGATATATTAATCTTTTGAAAGAATATGTGGATGTATTTGCATGGTCCTATGAAGAATTAAAAACCTATGACATAGCAATCATTCAGCATAAGGTTCCCTTGAAGCCCAATGTCAAACCTTTCCGACAGAAATTGAGAAGGATAAATCCAGCCTTATTTCCTGTGATTGAAAAGGAAATAAAGAAGTTGCTGGATGCAAATATAATAGTGCCTCTCAGGTACTCTTCCTGGGTTGCAAATCTTGTACCTGTCAGGAAAAAGAATGGAGAGATTAGACTGTGTGTTGATTTCAGGAATCTTAACAGATCTTCATTAAAAGACAACTATCCTTTGCCAAAGATTGAACAGGTCTTACAACAGGTAGTGGGAGCACAGAGGATTTCCATGGTGGATGGATTTTCAGGGTACAATCAGGTTGCCATGCACCCTGATGACAGAGAAAAGACAACTTTTACCACTCCCTGGGGGACTTTCATGTATGATAAAATGCCCTTTGGTCTGATGAATGCTGGAGAAACCTTTCAGAGGGCAATGGACATTGCATTCGTGGGAGAAAAAGATAAATTTGTTGTTATCTATTTAGATGACATTACAGTGTTCTCACAGTCTGATGATGAGCACTTAAAACATTTGAAGCAGACTTTCCAGAAATGCAGAAAATTTGGCTTGTCTTTGAACCCCAAGAAATCTCATTTTGTTGTTCAAGAGGGCAGATTGTTGGGTCACTTGGTGTCTGCTGATGGCATCAGAATTGATCCGGAGAGAGTCCAAGCAATACTGAATATTAGTTTGCCCAGGAGTAAGAAGGATGTGCAATCATTCATTGGTAAGATAAATTTTCTGCGGTGGTTTATTCCTAATTTTGCTGAAACCATAAAACAAATCACAGCTATGTTAAAGAAAGACCAAGAAGTCAGGTGGACTGTTGAAGCAAAGGTAGCATTCGAGAAAATCAAGGTGGCTCTGACGGAAGCACCTGTGTTCCTTACTTTTTCTTTTGCTTCAGCAGATACAATTGCAGCTGTCTTGCTTCAGAAAAACAAGGAAGGGCTAGAGCAGCCCATTGCCTTTTTCAGTAAAACTCTTAGGGATTCTGAACTGAAGTACAGCATTCTGGAAAAACAAGCCTATGCTCTGGTAAAGGCTTTAAATTTTTTTAGAATTTATGTGTTGCATTCAAAGGTTGTTTCATTTGTTCCAAATGCTGCTGTAAAAGATGTCTTGACACAGCCTGATAGTGAAGGAAAGAGAGGAAAATGGATTGCAAAGATCATGGAGTACGATGTGGAAATCAGACCTACAAAGCTTGTCAAGGGACAAGGTTTGGCTAAGCTGTTGGCTGATTCAAACTGTCAGGCATTAGGATTACATATCATGGCTGAAGATATTGCTCATGAAGAAGATCAAGCAGCACTTGAAAAGGAAAAGATCATGGACTTTTATTCATCCTCAGTTTGGTATGCTGATATTGTTTATTTCCTATTATTTTTGCAATGCCTTGAACACTTAGATAGGAAGGCTTCCAGATCTCTGAAGCTGAAAGCTACAAAGTACTGTTTGGTAGAAGATCAATTGTTTTGGAAAGACCCAGGAGGTATCTTGTTAAGGTGTTTGGATCAAGTTGAAATAGGGGAAGTAATTTCAGAATCTCATGAAGGAGCTTGTGGGGGGCATAAATATTGGAAAGCCACTGCTTACAAAATTTTGAGAGCTGGATACTATTGGCCCTCCCTCTTCTCAGATGTTTACCAGCAGGTAAGAGCTTGCTTACCCTGTCAAAAATTTGCAGGTAAACAGAAATTATTATCCTTGCCATTGAAGCCTATTGCAGTCAATGCCCCTTTTCAGCAATGGGGTCTGGATTTTATTAGAGAGATAAATCCAGCATCTTTAGGACAACATCATTGGATTCTGACCGCCATAGATTTCTTCACCAAATGGGTAGAAGCCATTCCTACAAGGAATGCTACAGATAAGGTGATTATGGAGTTCATTGAAGACAATATCCTAAGTAGATTTGGCTGCCCACATAGATTAATAACTGATAATGCCAAAGCATTTAAATCCAAGGCAATGATGGCTTTTTGTGAGAAAATTGGCATTATTTTGAAACACTCAACTCCCTATTATCCTCAGGGAAATGGCCAGGCTGAATCATCCAACAAGAATGTCATTCAAAGCATTAAAAAATTGCTGAAACATAATAAAAGGTCTTGGGATTCAATGCTGAAATATGCATTGTGGGCAGATAGGATTACAATAAAGCAGGCCATTGGTACTTCTCCTTTTCAGCTAGTATATGGCACAGAGGCAGTGTTCCCTATTCAGTTGGGGATTCCAGTGATGAAATTCCTCTGAAATGCTCAAGAGGAACCAGATGACATGCAAAGGAGGATCTTTGAGATGATAGAGCTACAGCAGCATAGAGAGAAGGTGGACAAAGAAGCTCAGCTATACAGAGCTAAGGTAAAACACAGGTTTGACAGAAAAATTAAAGAGCATACATTTTTAGAAGGTGAGTTGGTTTTAAGATGGGATGCAAGAAAGGAACAGAAGGGTAAGCATGGAAAATTTGATAATATGTGGTTTGGCCCCTTTCTGATAGCTAAATTTTTGGAAAATAATACATTCATCTTGCAGTCCTTGGAAGGTGAGGAATTGCTCAGCCCTGTCAATGGGCGATTCCTCAAACATTTTTACAGTTAATGAGGAACATTGTCACTTTTCATTGTATATACCGGTGTGATTGAGATTGAATAAAGACTCCATAGCCCAATGGAAGTTTGCATATAGTTAGATTGAAGACAGAAGGCACTGGTCTACAGGTTCTTGAAGCCTCACAGGGAGGAATTCATCCCCCAGCTGGAGCCAGATGTTAAGTCAGTAAATTTTTCTCCATTTTTGGTTTATTTTCCCCAGTTTTGGTTTGTTTTTCAATCTATCTCAGTGAAATTTTTGGTTTTAAGTTTTAGTTTTGGTCTTTTTAGAAACTCTATGGGTGATTGAATAGGTTTTGAGCCCAATCTTTTAGGTTTTATTTGATTTTTGATGGTTTTTTATATTTTAAAAGGGGTTAAAGAAGGTCATATTTTCAAGGTTGATTCATTAATGTGTTTAGAGAGAAGTTAGACTTGTTTCTTAAACCAAGCAGCTTTTAAAACCTCCGACAAATTAGCTGAAAATTGCAAAACAGCGAAAATTTGGCCTAGCAACTATTCTTGTAGCGCTGGATGAAAATTTAACAAAGGGCGCGCTACAAGAATATCGCGGCCCTTTGCTTTTCCGATTTTTATGCATATTTTCATCATGATTTTCATCTGGAAGTGACTGATCGTATTGTGTGAGTGTTTTAACACGTGTTTACTGGAGTTTAGACACGATTTTAGTTGGTTATCAGTCACGAAGCAGAGCAGGTTCATCATTGGATATTATGCGGAATCAGTTGGACAAAATCAGCAAATCTCGGCTAAAGCTTGAAAAATTCTCTTTCTATATGCATTATTATCGGAGAGGAGTGCTTGTAATGCATATCAAAACACTAAAGAGGTGGATTGTGTTCCTGTGAAGAGAAGACAGTGTTTTTAACGCCAGCAAGAAATTAGGGCTTCTTAATTCACGCACCTGCAGTTAAGGAGATGATATGAAGACACCTGTTCTCATAAGAAGAGATCGTTGATACTCCAAAATGAAGCTTACAACCAAAAACACATAAACAAAACCCTAAACCCTAGTTTGAATTGATTTTTTTCTCTTGAGATTGTGTTGGCTTGTTACCCTAGCCTTAGTAACAATTTCTGACACAAACAGCTTCCATGATGGTTCTGTTCTTTGTTTCTGCAACCCCATACTGTTGAGGATTGTAGGGAGTAGTTAATTCCCTCTTGATTCCAGCATCTTTGCAAAAAGATTCAAATTATTTTGAGGTATACTCTTTGCCATTGTCTGATTGGAGTGTCTTTATTTTCTTGTCTGAAAGATTCTCTATCAAGGCTTTGAACTCCTTGAATTTTTCAAATACTTCACTTTTTTGCTGTCAAGAAGTATATCCAAGTCTTTCTTGAGAAGTCATCAATAAATGTGATATAATATTCAAAGCCACTTAAGGATGTAGAAGACATTGGACCACATACATCTGAATGAATCAATTCCAACGTACCTTTTGTCTTTGTTTCACTCTTCGGAAATGGATTCTTGATGTTCTTTGCCTTCGCACATCCTTTGCAAATTCCTTCATGCTTGATCTTCATGTCTGGTAATCTCGTCACTACTTTGTTCACATGAGGTAGGGCCTTGTAATTAATGTGGGAAATCCTTCTATGCCATAGTTCACTAGGGTCAGTGGACTCATGCACAAAGGTTGTTTCTTAATGCCCCTTAAGTTTATACAAGCCTCCTTCTTCTTCACCAATGATGATTGCATCTTCAATATTCTTTCCTTTGGGCCACATGATTACTTGACCATCTATGAAAGCAACTTTGAAACCTTTCTTATCTAAAGATGAGATAGAAAGTAAATTCTTCTTTAGACCAGGTACATATAATACATCTTTCATCTTTAGGGGATTACCTGAATCAAGTTTGTAACTTTCTTCACCAACTCCTTTGATCGGATATTGATAGTCATCTCCTAGGGATACTTTCTAAGGAGAGATACTTTCTTCAATTTTGGACATAGTTTTCTTTTGTCCCGTCATGTGCTTTGACGCACCACTATCAATAAGCCAAGTGTCTTCTCCAGATGTTACAGACCCAGAGAGTGTAGAGAATAATAAATACTCTTCTGCATCTTCTTCTGTTGCTTGCTTTCTTGGAGGTCCTTCTTCTTCTTCTTCTTCATCTTCATCTTCCGCTAGATGAGCATGATATCTTTTGTTGTTTTTGATTCTCTTCCTATATTCTTGCTTCTTTATGGGACAATTTCGGGCAATGTGTCTCCTCTTGTCATAATGAAAACATTGAAAATCAGAGTAGTCTCTGTTTAGAGGAGTTTCTCTTATCCTTTGGATTCTTCTGGGAGGTTGAGACTCCTTGAAATTTCTTCTCTTGAAATTTGATTGACCTCTTCTTCTCTTGGTGTGAGTGGCTAGGGATTTATCATCTTCCTTTAGTAAGGCTTCTCTATTTGCCACTCTAGTCTATTCTTGAATGCAGTATTTCCATACCACATCAAACTTCATGCTTTCTTTTCTGGCACACATCATCTGGATGAAGGACTCCCATGGTCTAGTGAGACCATTGAGAGAAGTCATAACTAGTTCATATTCATCAAGCTTATCTCCAATAGCTTCTAGTTGCTCTTTGATCTGAGATACCCTTGTGAAGTAGTCTTGGATGGGTTCTCCATGACTCATCTTGGTGCTCTTCAGTTGAGCTCTTAGATTCATCTTTCTATTAATGTTTCTTCCCTCATACATTCTGGAAAAATCATCATAGATTTCTTTTGGAGTCTTCTTGGAAGACACTTGAGGGATCATGTGATCCTTGATGGAATCAACAATAATCCTTCTGTGCTTCTCCTTGGATTTAGCTTCTTCAGGTTCTGAAACTTATTCTTTGACATAATTATCAAGATCATTCTCTTGGAGAATGAGACAAATCCTATATTTCCATGCTTGGAAATTCTCTATGCCTTCTAACTTGTCCTCAAGCTTAGTGCTTGGGGCCATCTTATCGGAAAATCACAAAAAAATGAAATTTTGCGGAATGAGAAACTGACCTTACCAGGAGATGCACTTGAATGAGGTAAGTTGACTGGTGTGCTTAGATTCTGGAGATTTCAATTCTTCACCTTTCAAATTAGACTTGCAAGATTAAGCTTCTGCAGCTTTCTGGTGCAGCTGTCAAACTAGGGTTTGACTTTCCCGAAGACTCACACACCCAAATAACTTGATTCTAGGCTCAAAAGATGCACTCTAGTAGGGTGCAACTATCCATGCAAGCGGTTTTCTGAAACTCAAAAATTTTCCCGAAACCCTAATTTCTTCCGAGGAGAGAGAGAGGGCTATTTCACCTTGTGAAAGTTGTCCTATTCAGGATAGCTCTGATACCATGTTTCATATGCTTAGCTAAAACATCAGCATTTCATTTCATTTTCATAACAAAAGCATATAAACAGGATCACTGAAATAAACAGTATCACAAGAACAACACAGATTTATCCTGGGAAAACCCTAAAGGGAAAAACCCAGCAAAAGCTTCCTCAATATAGATTCCCCAAAAGATAAAAGATAAAACCAACAAGGATATCAAAGCTTGATCCTCATCCTTCTCCAGCTACTTCTATCTTCTGCACTAATGCGCTACACAAGTGAGAGTGTGTGTTACAAATGAGGAGCGCCACACCTCTATTTATATTCATCCGTTCACTTTAATAATTAAATTTGAGATGTAGGCTCGAGTTAATTATGTAGGCTCGAGTTACACATGTAGGCTTAGGTAACCACAGTAGGGTGCTAATGACCCACCTTTACAATTAGAGGGGACTACCTCATGACTCTCATTAGTTCTTCCGATTAGAAGCATCGGGGTACAAAGTAATACAAGTGGTTCTCCCGGTAGGACCAACGGGGACCACAAAAGGATACAGATAGAATATTCTTCGAAGTTACAATATTTCAACATTTTGAGGTCTAAAATGGGGCTCCTAAGGAAAATAATAAAATAATAGTTAAATAATAAAAAAATATTTATTAATTTTGGAGGAAAAAAGAAAAAAACTACTTTTTGTGTTTGTATTTTCGACATATCTCCCTGTGTTTTTACTCAAATTTCAATCGGGAGAGCTCATTGGATGTGGAATTTGATTTTGAATCCAATGAGTACCCACACTACATACTTTTTATGGAACTCGTTACCCCAAAAACAAGAAATACCTGAAAAAATGTGATGATGATGATGTCATCATCACATTTTTTTAGGTATTTCTTTTTTTGGGGTAGCGGGGCCCATTAAAAGTATGCAGTATGGGTACTCGTTGGATGCGGAATCAAATTAAGCATCCAATGAGATCTCCTGATCGAAATTTGAGTAAAAACACAGGGAGATATGTCAAAAATACAAACACAAAAAGTAGTTTTTTTATGACAAATATGTCAATTCAACCATTATGGTTGACTCATTTTATTGGAATTTTATTGGTTCTTGAATTCCAACTCACAAGAACTTATTGTTGGCGCATTTTCTTATAAGGCCCATTTTAGACCCCAAATTTCCTCTAATGACTAATTCTTTGACATGTTCTTCTTAGACATGATCATCTAAGTCATGTTGATCATGATATGTTTGGGTACACAGGGTATTCCTAAAAGACCAAACACCTAGAGAAGACACTCACATAAACAGATCACATATTGACACACTTATTTTTTGACATGGTTTAAAACCTCGAGAGGGGACCACTCCATGTCCCCATCCAAATAGATACTTGAGGCATTTTATTATGCAAAATAAAGAAAGTTACAAATGAGCTTTTCATAACTGATCAATCAGCCAAAGACCCTCAATGCTCTTTAAATAGATATAATGTACCAATCAGGTGTTAGGCCATAGATTAAGGGTAGGTATGATCTAAGAGAATATGAACCGTCAGATCACTCTATGTCTAGAACATATTTTGACCGTCAGGTTAGATATTTACAAATGCATACTAATGCATACTAAAGAAACACACTTTTCCTAACGAATATATTATAACAAGTTGATCTTAACTAACTCCTAAGTGTCTAAATATCCTAACATGATATTCAACATCGTCGTTTTTCATAGAGACCCTCTTCATTACCTTCCTCTAAGTTATAATTTACTGACCTTCCTCTTGGATCGTGTCTCACAACAAATGACTAACCCGCTCTAACTGGAACCTCAGAGTAAAATACATGTTCACATTGGCTTGGAAGAACATAGGGATCCATTATTGGCTCAAACAACCTTGTATTTACCATGGTAAATCCATTATCATGTTCAATAATTGTTTTATCGGGATTACATTGATTCAATGGTAACCTGTACCATTTGACAACGAACATAACTAACTTTAAGGAGTTAAAGTCACACTGAAGAATATCTTCCAGCTACCCATAATATCGATTTTATGAGATTTTTGTATGTCTGTCACTTCTAGAGGAAACATTGGTAACCTCAAAGACTACAAATATCCCACAATATGATGTTTTCTTCATTTCATCCAACTTTTTGATGTGACATATATAGCCATTGCACCACATAGACTTATGGTGTTTTATTTACAATAATCCATACACGAAATCATTACAATGATGATCCAATATTTATGATTAAGTGCATGTTTATTCTATACACACTACTACATATGGCTCAAAAGTCCCACGAAATTTTTCCATGAAACAGTTAAAATCTATGTTTTTATGGAAAAATGGTTTAATTTTTTGGAAAAAAATGAAAATTCCCCTAATGATCATCGCTCTAGTGACGGTATGTACCTTTCATGGATATAGTGACAAAATTTTGTCTCTATAACGACGAAATATACAGAACATCACTAGAGCGATGAATGCCGAAAAGAAAATTTGTTTTTGTTTTTGTTTTTTAAATATTCTTATGCTATGTGTTTATCATAAATTACATGAAAAACATAAATTATATGGAAGTTATATAACATGAGATAACAAGAGTCATCACATAAGACTTGATGTAAATTGCATCTCTACATAAAATTAATACTAAATTTTTTGTTTTTTTGTTTTGTCAATTTGATAAGGAAACACAGACTTTGTTACCATTTAGTAGATTAGTTAAAGTATAAATCTAAGTATTAATATTTTTTTTGCTTATCAAAGATAGGAAATCAGTTATATATAGTTACAATATTTTGAAGTACTTTCACACATAGGTTGTATGCTCAATTCTGTTGTCTATGGAAGTTGTAATGATGAATTTTCAATAAATCTAAAATATATAACAAATCTTACAAATCCCCAAAAATTGTTTAATGTTACATCAAAATTTAAGTTTAATTCCTTTAAAAGTGAATTGAAAAAAAAATTGGTTAACAAAATTTGAAAAATATTGATTTATTGTTTGTGAAATATATTCAAACATAAACACTATGAACACAGTTTATAATATTACAAAGCATTGATTCTTATAATTCATTACTCGACATGCAAGCATAAACATTTTTATCATTAATTTTATAAATATTTTTATAATATTAATATTTAAATATTTTTATAATATTAATATTTAAATATTTTAATAGTGTTAATAATTTTTTTAATAAAAGTTAAATAAATAAATAAATATATAAAAAAGATTTAACCAATAACTTTGTCTAAGTAATGTTTATATATATCTCATTCTATTGAATTTCATACATGAAATGGTTTAGATTGTTATATGCATTTCATGGTAACATCCTCCACACTACCTGTATCAACAAATGTGAAACAATTAAAAAGAAATATAGTAAACTCAACCCTTTAAATCTATGTCCTAAAATGCATTTAATATTCGATACCCCTTTGGGTTAGGTAGGTAGTTTACTATAATATTAGAGCATACATTACATAACAAAAATATTTAAATAGATGGAAGAACGTGTCATATCCTAGGTACGTAATATGAGTAGTTAGTAGGGAATTCCTCCTCAAGATTGATGAAGAGCATCATTTTCACCTCATGTTTTGGTGTGGGAAAGCCACAAATACAAAAGTAGAAATATTAGCACTTTGGGCTTTACTCGATTTTGTTTGGATCAATCGTATTGGTTTTTTTTGTATATTTTTGGTGACTTTTTTTCTATCATAAACTGACATAACAATCATTCAAAGCTTGGTAACATATATTTGATGTTAAAGCAGAAGAAAAAACAATACAAAGATTAGACAACATAAATAGAGAATAATGACAAACACATAATAATGAACACAAATATTTAACATGGTAAAACCATCGAGAGGGAGATTACAATCTTCGTTGCAGCAACATAGAGCTATTATTCTCTTCTGGATTCACATCAAGTTTTTAATAGAATCTATTGACTCCATGGACTTAAACATAGCCATATACAATTGTCCATTCTAATTTGTGTTTCCTTTAAGCAACAAAAAATTAAAATGCAAAAAACTGGATAACGCTAAATACATAAACCTAGAAAAAATCAGTTGTTGCTAAACTTGAAAAATGCCAATTCCTATCTTTTTGGGAAATTGAATTTCATCATTATCTACAATGTCCACCTTAACAACAATTTACCTGATACCTTGCTCTTTCTCTTTCATAACCTTTTTTTCAATCCAAGAGAAGCTATGCACCACCATAGCTTCTGTAATGTGACTGGTTCCGTGAACATGTATACACAATTCTTTTGAGTGTGGACCTTTTCAAGAAGTACTCCACCTTCATCAACAACCTGTATTACAAAATGATAATTCACAGAAATGTGCTTTGTTCCACTGTGATAAGATGGATTTTTAGCCAAATGAATAGCACTTTGACTGTTAGAGAAATTTTTTACCTTATTTTGTATCCTTCCAAACTCACCAAGAAAACCTTTCAATCAGATTGCCTCTTTGATAGAATGTAAGGCAAATACATGTTATGCATCTGTAGTGGATAAAGAAACAACCTCTTGTATCTTTGACATCTAACTTATAGGAACACTTGCAAGATTAAATAAATAACCTAAAGTGGATCTCCTCTTGTCCAAGTCACCTACAAAATATGAATCAACATAACTCCAAACTTCATCACTTGAACCGTTAGAGGGGATACAATAATTTATTTTACCTCTGAGGTACCTAAGCACCCATTTCACTGCTTCCCAATGCTCTTTTCCTAGATTTTACATGTATCTACCGACAACACCAACCACATGTGAAATGTCTGGTCTAGTAAAAGCCATCAAATACATCGGACTTCATATTGCATTAGCATATGGTACAAGATACATATACTGTTTTTATTCATCATTACTAGGACACAAACCTGAATAAAGGTTGTAATGAGAATACAAAGGGATGTTAATTGATTTCACTTTATCCATACTGAATATTTGAAGTATTTTATCCGCATACTTCTCTTGTGATAACCACAACTTACTGTTTTTTCTGTCTCTCTGTATCTCCATGCCCAAGATTAGTCTTGCTGCTCCTAGATCCTTCATATCATATGTCCTAGCCAGTTGAACCTTCAAACTATTAATATCAACCATTCTCTTTCTTACAATGAGCATATCATCAACATATAAGACCAATATAATGAACATGAAAATTTCCAACTTTTAAAGTAAAAAAAATGATCATACTCACTTCTGGTAAAATTTTGGCTCACCATGAAGGGATCAAACAACTTGTACCACTCCCTGGGAGACTGCTTCCGGCCATACAATGAATTTCTGAGCTTGCAAATCAATCTTCTTTTCTAATTTTGAACAAACCCTTCTGGTTGTTCCATGTAAATGTCCTCATCCAAATCTCCATGTAGAAATCAGTTTTAACATCTAGCTTCTCCAAGTCAAGATCAAGTAAAGAAACTAGTGCTAACACTAACTGAATAGAAACAAGATTAACTAATTGTTAAAAAAATTCATGGAAATGAATGCCTTCCTTCTGAGAGTACCTTTTTTTAAAAATCCTTGCTTTGTGTTTTGCAACCTCGTCATCAACAACTTTCTTCAACTTGTAGACCCACTTGCAACCAACAATTTTTCTATCCTTTGGAAGTTCCACCAGATCCCATGTTTTATTCTTTTCCAAGGCATCCATTTCTTCTTTCATTGATAATTTCTAGTTACCACTTTTAGACACCTTCATTGCTTCCTGATAACAACTAGGTTCTACATCGTTAGTAATCAAAGCAATAGATGTAAAAAAATCATCATACCTTTTTGGAAATGTTTTGACCCATGTAGACTTTCAGAAAGATGATTGTGTCAATTCCTAAATTTCTTAGAAATTTTCTATCTCTACATCTTCTTCTTCGGGAGCATCTTCATGAATAACTTCATGATCCTCCTCTCTTATAGATGACTAAGTCTGTAACTGAATTTGTTGAATCTGTGGTTCTTCTATTTGTTTCATTTCACCATCTTCCAAGTATGAATTCATGAGTGACATTTCATCAAGTACAACGTCTATGTTAATTGTGATTTTTTGGTTGTAGGATGCCACAATATGTATCGATTAACACCATCACCATATCCATAAAATAAATACTTCTTTGATTTCATATCTAACTTAGAACGATGACTGGTTGGAACTAGAGAATAAGCATCACAAACAAAATATTTAATATGTGAATAATCACAAGGGTGTCATTTCCATACCTCTTCAAGAATATTACAATCTATTGCAGTTGATCGTGATCTATTTACCATATAGCATGATGTACAAACAACCTCTTCCCACCATTCCTATATGGGCAAGTTGTAGTAGGAATGATTTTGGTCCAACCATTAGATATGTAATTGGTTGATTTTTATAGTACATTTTGGTCCTTTTGAGGCCCATTTTTGACCTCAAATTCTCTCTAATGGAATCACTGATGATTTTAAGGAACCATACTTATTTAAAACTGTATAAATGTTGGTGAATATTACCAATTCTTAAAACGCCAACAATAAAATGATTGGCAATATTTTTCAAAAAATATTTTAATTTCCAAGGATTTTATATCGTTTATATAATAATTTGGCGATTTTCAAAAAGACAAATTTTTACCCCATCAAAACTGGGCAAAATAGGGCTTCAAAAAATTCAAAATGGTGAATCTTTTTTGGGAGAAAAACATGGAAAAATAGCCCACTGGGCTAAAATTCGCCCCTAAAATTATCCCTTCTTGGCATTACTGAGCATGCACCTTGCTCCCTCTGGAAGATTCCTGTTCATGCGTTCAACAACACCATTTTTTTTGGGATTATAGACCATGGTTTTTTTCCTCTAGATCCCATCTTCCTTGCAATAATGATCAAACTCCTTAGATGTGAACTCACCTCCTATCATCTCTCCATCACATGAGACTACTAGTTAGCAATGCTTCACCCACCTACTAGTTCTCTAGGCTGGGGAGGAGGCATTGAATATTGCAATAAGGGATATATGGGACTAAAAAAAACCTTAGTTTACCATATACACATTAAATTGGGTCATACAAATATTAAGTATGGAGAAAATAAAGTGGCATTGCTTCATGAAGACATTTGGAGGTTCATGGAGACCTTGGGTGGCTAGATTCTTCCTTACACTTGTTATGACTTAACCCCAAATTTGAAATTATGATTAATGGAATGTTCTTAGAAGGTGAATAGGTTTCAAGTAACATGTCATGATCTCAAGTATTTGAATAGGTGAAAAAGAATAAATACTTATTGAAGAGGAAGAGACTAGGAAGAAACTATGTGCCACTTGGAGAGAGATTCCCTCCATTTTATGACAATAATGATGGAATATTCGATGAAAAAATCAGACCTAATTTCACACCTGATAGTGCTTCCTAAACTCACTGGAGCTAAGAGGAAAGGGTGACCCAAATTCCCCCTCATCCTTTGATCTTTAGTGATACAAAATTCCACCCATGAAAGAATATTTGGCAAGAAAATCATTACCTTGAATCTTGGAGAAACCCCCAAAATGATGCATCATCATCACCACCATCATCATATCATCATCATCATCATCAACATCATCATCATCAACATCACCAACAACATCATCACCATCATACTCATCATCATCATTGACATATTCATCCTCATCCTCATCATCATCATTATCATCATCATCATCATAACCATCATCATCATCGTCATCATCATCATCATCATTGCCATCATCATCATCATATCATTGTCGTCATCATCATTGTTAACCTGTGATCATCATCATAGTCACTATTATCATCATCATTAACATCATCATCATCATCATCATTGCCATAATCATTATCATCACCATCATCATAATCATCATCATCATCATCATCATTGACATCATCATCATCACCATCATTATCATCATCATCCTCGTCATCGTCATCCTCGTCATCGTCATCATTACCATCATCATCATCACCACCATCATCACCATCATCATCATCGTCATCATCATCATCATCATCACTATCATCATCATCATCATCATCATCATCATCATCATCATCATCGTCATCATCATCATCATCATTGACATCATCATCGTCGTCATCGTCATCATCATTGCCATCATCATCATCATCATCATCATCATCCTCATCATCCTCATCATCAGTGTCATCGTCGTTGTTGTCATCGTGTCCATCATCATCATCACCATCATCATTATCATCATCATCATTATCATCATCATTACCATCATCATCATCATTATCACCGTGTCATCATCATCAGCATCATCATCATCACCACCATCATAATCGTCATCATCATCATCCCCATCATCATCATCATCATCATCACCATCATCATCGTCAACATCACCAACATCATCATCACCATCATACTCATCATCATCAACATCATCATCATCATCATCTTCATCATCATCATGTCCATCATCATCACCATCATCATCATCATCACCACCATCATCATTATCATTGTGTCATCATCATCAACATCATCATCATCATCACCACCACTATCATCATCATCATCATCATCTTCACCATCATCATCCTCATCATCACCACCACCATCATCATCAACATCACCAACATCATCATCACCATCATACTCATCATCATCATCATCAACATCATCATCATCATCGTGTCCATCATCATCACCATCATCATCACCATCCTCATCGTCATCATCATTAGCATCATCATCATCATCATCGACATCATTATCGTCATCATCATCATCGTCGCCATCATCATATCATAATATCATCGTCATCATCATCATTGACCTGTGGTCATCATCATAATCATTGTTATCATCATCATTAGCATCATCATGAATGGCCATCTTATAAGGACTATATCAAATGAATGGTCAACTTATAAGTGTAAAGGAACCCTATCTGGGTCCTTTAAAACATTATCTTTTTCTTACAAAACCATGTTAAGTTTAGCCTATGTTGTGCACACTATTCCACAAAACAAACTATGGATTTATGGGTAAAAATTTTACATGGTTACATGGTGGCAAACCTAGTTGTGCACCTTCTCTTCCTCCTCATGTGATCCCACTATTTATATCCTTATTCTCTCACCTTTGACTCCATCCATTGTTTTGGTTCCTCTTCCATCTCCTACACCCTCCATGTCAACATCTCTTCTCCCCTCCCATCTCCCTTTGACCCAAACCCTCTTTTCCCCCTTTTATCTCCATTACTCCCTTGGCCTAGATAGTTCTTTCTTAATTTAGTCAACCCTATGCTTTATCTATCCAATCCTACCCAATCCCGACTTAATCTTTCATATCCCAAGGTTACATACTTTCCCTACTTTATTATACCCCATGTTATGTTCTTCATATTTCATATTTTATTCATCTTTCAATAAAAATATTAAAATTTAATATATAAAATAAATATAAAATAAAACAAAATAATAACACAAAAATAAAAAATAAATCAATTCAAAATAAAATAAAACATAACAAATATATATATATATATATATATATCTAAACACAAAATCAAAACATATTATTATTGTTGAAACCTGCTCTGGTTTTGGGTCGCCCACCTTCCAAACCCCGCGACAATTTCAAAGGAGAGGAGAGGGGTCTTAAAGGAGAGGGGCCGCAGAGGAGAGGGGTCGTAGAGAAGGGGCCGTAGAGGAGGGAGTTTTGTTGATGTATTTGTAACTTTAGAATCTATTCACTTGTATATTTCATATATTGTATTTCATTAATCCCCAATGTTTCTATCGGGAGAATCATTAATGTAATCAATTCATGTAAAGTCATAGAGGTTAACCCTCCTAGTTGATCAAGGGTCAAAGTCCCCACAGTTTTGGGGCACTAGGTTTACTAGAATATCCTAGAGAAGTCAGCCCTGGTAAGTGATTATCAAGTCGGAAACTAGTATAAATAGAGAGTAAGCCTCTCTATTTGCAACACACACTCACCCAGTTATAGCGCATAGGTGAGAGAGAAGAAGCTCGCTCAAGTGAGAGAGAGAAAAAATGTTGGAGATCATCTTTCTGTCTTTGGGTTCTACTGCTATCATTGGTTCTCATTATATCTATGAGGAAGTTGTGGGGTTTTGTCAAAACCCCAAATTTTCTGAAAAATTTTAAAATTTTAAATACAGCTAAATATCATAAATGCAGTCAACTAATTGTTTAATTAGTTATATGTTACTGATTTCATTATCAGAATTATCTATGTGATTATGTTTATCTTTATAGAATAGTTCTTTTTCATATTACTGACTTGTTTTCTCTTTGCGACCACAAGGTGGAACTGTCATGAAAATTCTGGGCTTACTTAGCTTTCGAGCTAACAAAAAAGTTTTCCTTCTCTTACAGACTTACAGGTAAGAAGTTCGGGTGCTTCTTATCAAAATTCTAAAGCATTCATTTATGAGCTCGTTGCCCAAAATAACTCAGTAATGAATATAAATGCTAACAATTTCCAAATCTTATCAAGGTAAACTCATCAAACTGTCCTTCTTTTTAGACTCTAAGGAATGCAATTCAGTCCTATCAGTAATGGCTATAATTGCCTTCTTTCTAGTAGATATAAATTTATAGTTCTTAAAGCGTTCTGAACTTTTTAATTTCTACCATAGTCGTCAAGTGTAAAAATGCTTTTAACCTTTCTTTGCAAGCAGTTTTAAGAATGATAGAGTTCTATGTCCAGGGTCTAATTGAAGTTGTGCACAAAAACATTCACATCACGATGGATTTGGTTATTGCTTGGGATAAGAATATAATGTATCTTGATACGAAGTTTATGTATCACTGAACCCTCTTTCTAAGATTTGAGTTTAATGGGATTACTGCTTAATATAATTCTGATAAATGCATCATTAAATTTCCATGCCAAGCTCCTTAACTTTTCAGACCTACCATGCTCAAATACAAAATTTACTAGTTTTATAATTAAATAATCAAGGTAAAAGAGGTTAATATTAGTAAGAAGAATATTTACCCCAAGTTTGTTTTATAATTTTCTTTTATAGCTTCAACTAGCAAAACTTGGTTAAAGCTATAATTATTCTAATACATAGCCATGTTGAAATAATAAAAGGGTCATGGTAAAGACCGCGCCCATGAAAAGTTTATAGTTTAACCTTAAAGTCTTATAATATTTTATTTCATACATCCCAAGCTTGTATAATATGCTAGGTCATAAACTTATTTACCTTGCTAGATTATATTCTTTTGATTACACAAATAAATGTTTACTAGAATAGTATCTGCCATACCTTACTTCTAGAACTCTCTTATTATATTATAAGGGTATATTCTTTTGATCGATTGATTGTTAAGTGCAGAGGTAACATGTTATAATGTACTAGGTTGTAGTGTTGACTACGCCCATGATGAACATAAGGTTAAATCATAATTTATGTTGTGTAACGATGGTATACCACAATGTATATTATTGGGTCGTAAGTTCTTCATGCCGTTGATAAGCTTTGTAACATAGTTTATATTGTAATGATTCCTTGTTATCATGCAACACAAAAATAGGTTGACCTTGGAGCTAAGGACTATGGTTGATCCTCCAATTATCAAATGATTGAAGAATTCTCATGAGGGAATGATCGCTGGAACTATAGACTTGAACCCACAGTATGCAATTTATTTGTTTTGCTATCGTGGCATCGTTTGGGCCATGTGTTGCATAAATAAAAGCACTGCACTGAACCCTAACTTGTCATTAGCTCCATCGCCTTCGGGCCTCCTGCCGCTCTGCTATGGCGTTCTCGTCTGCACTATCACTTGCTCTTGCTGTTGGTAGTTTTCATGTCTGCTATTTTTCCCTGGTATGCTCACCTCAAATGCTTACTAGAGAGATGCTGTCGTGTAACTATTTGTTGCTTGGGAAAGGGTTAATGATACTTGCTCCAGGGTTTTACCATTGTGGCTAGCTCCATTCCGAATCCTTCGACTGTATAGAGTTTTCCTTTATGCTTGTCTTGTTACTGCGAGTCGTGGTCTTGAAATTCAGAGTTGCTGGGGTATAGGGTTTCGCAGTAACTATGTTTTGATTTGGTTTGAGAACCATTACCGTTCTATGGTTTACCTTGTCGGCCGGTGTCTGAAATTATTTGCTGTGGTTAGTTACTGCTGGGTAGTAACACCGTCTTCCTTGCAGCTGAAGAAAAGCCTTCTCCTCCTCGTGCTGGTGGTAGCGCTTCTTGTAGCAGGTGGTTACAAAACGATGAAGCTTTGAGGTAAGCAACACCATTTACATTCTTTGATTTTCATCATATAGCTGTTTATTATTTATTAATTTAAATTTCCATACAAGATATTAACAATAAACTGTGTAATGATTTGCAGGTACGAACCTGTCTCTCTCCCTCTGTGTAACTGGTGCAAGGCTGCGGCGACTTGTTGGTTTACGGTAAGCCTAGTTAAACCATGGAAATTCCTCCTTGTTTGGTCCCTTTGGGACATTTGTGGGTTGGTCGTCATGACCTGCAACCCTTACGGTTTCGGTTTACCCTGTCACTTGGGTTGTTGTTTTTAGTGGATAATGAAACCTTTGCGTTAAGCGGGGTTCTCCGGCTTCGGCCGTGACTGTAAAAGTTGTTTTTTATTACGATTACTGTGTATAAGTACATGTACATTAGAGGAAATTTCAACTCAAAATGGGCCTTTTAAATTTTATTCAAATTCCATGTCATCATGTGCTAGCCAATGAAATTGCTTTAAATTTGAAATACCGTATAGGTCTTAAACACTTTTTTAATATAAATTTGGGGATAGGTATCATAAAAAAAACTATTTTTTTTTGTATTTTCAACATATATCTCCGTGTTTTTACTCAAATTTCGATTGGGAGAGCTCGTTGGATGCGGAATTAAATTCCGCATCCAACGAGTACCCACTCGGCATACTTTTGACGGACCCCGCTACCCCAAAAACAAGAAATACCTGAAAAAATGTGATGATGATGTCGTCATCACATTTTTTTAGGTATTTCTTGTTTTTGGGGTAGCGGGGTCCATCAAAAGTATGCCGAGTGGGTACTCGTTGGATGCAGAATTTAATTCCTCATCCAATGAGCTCTCCCGATCGAAATTTGAGTAAAAACACGAGGAGATATGTCAAAAATACAAATAAAAAAGTAGTTTTTTTCTTTTCTTCCTCCAAAATTAATAAATATTATTTTATTATTTTAACTATTATTTTATTAATTCTTTTTAGGAGGCCCATTTTGAGTTGAAATTTCCTCTAATGAATGACAAAAAGGCTGTAAAGGCCTCGCTCTGTAAATTTTGTTGAAGCCGTGAGCTCATACACTGTATTAGACTCTTTTAGTTTTGTTAACTCTGTTGTATATTTTAATGTTAGTAGGGTTCGACCCTAACTCGAAAATATATAAAAGTATTTACAGTTTTCTCTTTAAATAAATATCTTGTATTTATAATGTACTTCTGTAAATTATGGGGTTATTAGTTATGTTATATAATGTTTGGTTAAGCTCGGTAAATCGAGCATACTGTCACTGTGTTGGTTATTTCTTACGCGTTAATGTACTTGATTTTTACCCTGTAATATTTTTAAATTTAGTCGCTAGGGTTTCTGTACATTATTTTTATATTAATTTACTCTATTTAAAAGAATTTTAAATGCTGTTATATAATTGTTACCCTTTAGAATATAATGACTTTATGTTTTTATTGAGGTACTTCTGTATCTGTCAGATACAACTTTTGAGTACAGAAATTATATCTTGTTTACGGTTACTGTAATATAATAAGAACATTACTTATTTACATATTAATACTATTCTTATAATTATATATTTATTAGCTTGTTCTTTGTTTATTTATAATCATAGAGTAAGATAGTATTTTACTACTGTGTTCTTATACTTACTGCACTGAATAAATTATATAGGTATGCTCTGTATTCTATATTATCTGTTTATGTTATAATGTTAATATTTATAAAATAAAAGAATAAGAACTAACTATGTTCTGCATTTGTTGACATCTTAAAAAGAATAGGTTAGTAGTGGTAGACTTTTGTTTAAGCTTAACTAGATAAAACAGAATGAATGAATAGTAGAATAACTTACATTACTATTCATAAGTAAATTTTGATACCAACTAGATCATCTGTAGAAATAAATCAAGAATTCTAGCTGTTCTTTCTTTCAATTTGATTATTATACATGCAGTACTTAATTAACCTAAACTGGGAAGAAGTAAACTGTAAAGTTGTAAAGCATTTTTTATTTAACTTAACCCTACTCTAGTTTATCTAATATACTCTTTTCTTAAACTCAAATAAGCAATAAGATTACTAAAAGTAGCTACTGTATCAAAACTGTTTTATCTACCCATACATACTACTATCAGTAAATAATATAGTTTATTTCTCTGTTTCTAAAAAAACTGACAGTCTCAGTCCAGGTTTAACACTACTCCTGATACAAAAGATATTTCTTCCGATAACAAAATAAAAGAAGATATTCTATAATTCCAGTAACATTTTATTCTACATTTTCATCATACTATCTTTATTTATAATTTCATCCCCTATGCTGGAGTACGGTCTGGATCACTCCAGATGAGGAAAAACATAGGTAGGGTTTTATTTCTCATCAAATTTATTCTATTACTAAACAATCTAAGAACAAATTCATTACTAAACCATCTAAATATTTACATCATAAGCTAGAATGCATTATTCAATCACACACATATAATACACAAAAACTAATAAATAACAAAACCTGTTCTTTGAGCTTGGACGACAACAGCAATGGGAGGCTGTTCCTCCCTACCAACTCCTGGAGAGCACTCAAACAGCGACTCCTCAGGACCCCTGAGCTTGCTCTGGTCTCCTTGGATGGAACTAGGTGCAGCAATAATCAAGTACTAGTCTTTAAACTCAATACCAATCCTGAACTTATCAGTAAATTCTCTCAGCTAGCCAGCTGTATCAAACCAAGTTATTGCAGATTATCTCTCAAAACACCTTCCTTACAGTTTTCCCTTCTCCCCAATGAATTCCTTGAAGTGCATTCCTCCTGAATGATTCTTCTCCTGGAAAAATATCTGAGCAGCCTCAGCTCTCTACATTGGGTACTTTTAAAATATTGCCTAGGTCTTTTTGGGTTAGTTGTCATTTATTGAGCCACCTGCTCTGATCCCACTTTCTTGGGGGATCATGACCCCAAATGTAGGGAAGTTGCCACCTGCAACATAGGAAGTGTTTGAGGATGCTGCCACTTGTCTTTTGCTCTCCACCTAGTTCCTTCCACCAGTTTGACCAGTAACACTCTTATTAACAGCTCTCCCAAGTTGTTGTCTCCACTTTTTATTTATTAAAAATAAAATATTCAGAATTACATTCCAGTTCTTTTGACTCTGCTGAGTCATCAGTTCCTACTTAGCATTAAATTTAAGATAATGTCTTAGGAAATCTAATTAAAATAATTAACATTATTTTACAAAATTGGGGTATGTGACAGGTTTTCTCTTTTATGGTTTCCCCGAGGAAAATCTTTGCGTCTATTGTCTCTTGTGATTGATTGTTATGCATGTTATTGTCTCAGGTAAGATCCTAAGATAATAGTGTCTAATTGATAAAAATCTGAGATGGTATCAGAGCTAACTTGAGAACAAGACACTGTGCAACTGCGGAAGCTAGGGCTTCTTAATTTTTGGGTCTCTCTCCACAATCCATCAACAAAAGGAGGCTAGGCTAAATTTCCATTGAAGGGCACATCTTCCTGTTGAAGCAGAATTTGATTCTAAGCACTTTCAGTTTTTGACCTACCACTACATTGGGAAATTAGGGCTTTTCACTGAAGAGGAATTTTTGAGTGAGCCTAGGGTAGGATTTCTCTCCTCCTCAAAATCGAAGTTTAGAGACAAAAATTGAGGTTCTTGTTTGGGTAGAACTCCAAGAAAATGAAACCCTAATTTTCTCTAGAACCATAAAACCAACACTATAGAAGATCAGCTTGTTAGAATAATCAACACATAGTTAGCTACCTTAGACATTAATTAATCCATTTTTGTCTTATTTGACTAGTTTCCATATTCCACCTTATGCAAGTTGTCCTCCACATGTCCAAAGTGGTCAAACTTGCTAAAACTGAGTCATGGAGCACTTGGGAAACCTCTTGGAATCAATTCTAATTGATTCATAGCCTTCTTAGTGCATGTCTGCTTTTTCTGCTTTGTTGCCTGCTTTTGCTAAGTTTTAAGGAAATTGGGAAAGTTTGACTAGGTGAAGTTAACATGTTTTTTGTCCTCATCATCCTCCACTCTTTTCTCCTAATAAAATCATGTATGAGTTTTCCTTCCATCACCTATTAGCTTTCCTAATTGATTTTTCCAATTCGTGAGCTCCGAGACAGATTTGGAAGCTGCTTTATGCACCTATGGGGGATTTGCTTAGATTTAGTAAGCCTGCTTTTGACCAATTCGAATGGAATACCAATGCATTCAAATCTCTCATGTAATTATTTATTATGGTAGCCTATGACTTCACAGGGTTGGCTATTGTACACTTATTCAATACATATTAGTGTTTTGCTCCATATTCAGTCTCCTTTGTGTGTAATTGGTAATTTTTGTGAGTGTAATTGTTCTAACACCCGGGTTCAATTTAGACATGGTATCAGAGCCTTTGTATATCGATTTCTCTCCTTCCAATTTTTTATTGCATGTTTGACATCATTGACTAGGAGCATTCTGCTGACTGAAGGGACAATTTCTGAGCTATGGATCAATCTCAGAAGATCATCTTGACTCCATTTAACTTCTTTGAATGTAAATATGATATGGAGATATTGTTGAGAGTGAAAGCCCTCTACAGAGTGAATATGGAAACATAAGTAGAGCCCAATGCAGCTACAAAGAAAATTAAATGGCACAACAGGAGGGATGAGGCCTATGGTCTCCTGTGTCTGAGCATATCCAGAGACCTCCTTTTCCATCTTGATGGATTAACATCACCAAATGAAGTATGGGAGAATATTTTTGAGATTTTTGTTAATACAAATGAGATGAGGGGACATCAAATAAAAAATGAATTGATCTGCTTGAGTCCCAACAGCTACGAATCCATGCAACTCTACTTTTCCAAGTTCAAAGCCCTTGTTTTGCAACTGAAACAATGTGGAATTGAAAAGAAGGAGGAGCAACTAGTTTTGGCCATACTCTTGAAGCTTGGACCTAACTATTTAGTGTTTTTCTCGACCTTCCATTCCACAAATTTGAAAACTCAAGCCTATAAAATACCTAGCCTTGTAGATTTCATGGAATCTCTCACACAAGAACAAGATAAATTGGTGATGATGGGCACCATCAAACCTTCCAAAGACCAAGCTCTGGTTGTTGGAGATTAGAGGGTGGATTCAAAAGGCAAGAAGAAATCTAAGAAGCCACCTGAGAAAAAGAGAGGCAATAACAAGTCTCCAGAGGAGCCCCAAGGTTCCAAGAAGAACTTCCAGAAGAAGAAGAACAAAGGAGAAATGAGCAAGTGTGCATACTACAGTAAGGGAAGTCATCCTGAAAGCTCCTACATGAAGAAGCAAATTTACATGATGACCCAACTCCTAGAGAATAATGGCATCTCCCTTCTTGATAGCTCAAAGAAGAGGGAAGGAGGATTAAATTCAGAAGATAGAGAGAGAGTTCATGCATTGGTTGCTGGTACATCAAGCTCACCTAGTTTCATCATTGATTCTGGAGCTTCAAGACATATGGTTTCAACCAAGGAGGCATTCACCTCACTTGACATGTCGAAAGGTCCACCAATAGTACTAGGAGATGACTCTCTCACTGAAATTTTGGGGAAAGGGAGGATTTATCTTGACCATGGTAAGTTTAGCAATGTATTGTATGTTCCAGGTCTTGCCTCTAACCTCTTATCAGTGTATCAAATGACCCACACAAGGTCTCCAAAGAAGGTCATATTCTCCCTTGATGAAGTTGATATCACAGAGATCTCAAGTGGTAAAGTCATTGCAAAAGGAGTTGCAAATCACACTTCAAAGGTATACATGTTCTCACACTTCCTACCCTACTCAAACCCTTCTGCTCTTCTGATTCATGCTAATGAGGTAAGCAAGCTTTGGCATGAAATATTTGGCCATCTTAACTATAAGTATCTTTATGATCTTTTAGTGAAAACGAAATGGTCATAGGGTTACCAAATATTAAATTTTCTAAAGGAGTCTGTCAAGGTTGCATCTTAGGAAAACCTTGAGCATAAATTTGAGAAAGCTAGTCATAAGAGAACCTCTGCACCTCTTGGGTTGATCCACAGTGATTTTTCTGGCCCATTTCCTCATATTTCAATGAGTCAAGCAAAATATGCATTGACATTCATAGATGACTTTTCCAGGTACTGCTGAGTTTACTTCCTGAAACACAAGTCTGAAGTTTTTGGCCTCTTCAAAGTCTTCAAGGCTTTGGTTGAAAACCAGTTTGGGAGAAAAATCAAGGTCCTCAGATCTGAAAATGGTGGTGAGTATGTCAAGTATGAATTCATTCTATCCCTTACACACCACAGCATTCATTCTATTCAGATGTAGCATTCTATCCCTTACACACCACAGCAAAATGGTGTTGCTGAGAGGAAGAACAGATCATTGAAAGAGATGGCAACCTGCATGATGGAGGCTAAGTCTTTGCCACCAAATTTTTGGGCCGAAGCTATAAACTGTGGAGCCTATATCTAGAATAGAGTGCCTCATAAACAAATTGATGGTATGACTCCTTTCAAAGCATGGAGTGGGCACAAGCCAATGTGACCCATTTCAGGATTTTTGGCTTAAGGGCTTGGGCTAGAATTCCAATAGAAAAGAGGAAGGCTTTGCAGCCCCAAATCCAAGAGTGTCTATTTGTAGGGTACTCTAAAGATTCAAAAGGGTAAAAGTTGATTAATTTGAGCACAAACAAAGCCTTCATTTAAAGGAGCGTTTAGTTCCAAGAAGATTCTTTAGCAGCAGTGAAAGTTGGAGAATCCTCTTCACCACTAGAACCATTCAATGTAAGTGAAGAGATAGTTGAGTTTCCTGATTCTGATATGTCTGATAATGATGATTTAATTGCAGATCCTAACAGTCCTACAAGACCAAAATGGGCAGCAAAGACCATTCATGCAGTTGGAGAACTAACTGGAAATCCTAGTGATCCGAGGAGGACTAGATCTCAGTTTGGGAGTGCTCTGTGTATGAAAGACCCTTTGTTTGCAGAGAAATGCTATCTCATGGTTGAATCATACCCACAGACATATGAATATGCAGCACATGATCCAACATGGAAAACATCCATGAAAGAAGAGTTCAACTCACTCCAGAAGAACAACACTTGGGAGATGGTTGATCTTCCCCCAGGGAGGAAGCTAGTTCAATGTAAGTGGGTTTACAAAACCAAGTTTTTTGCTGATGGTTCACCTTTGAAATATAAGGAAATATTGGTAGCCAAGGGCTACTCTAAGGTACATGGCATAGACTACAATGAGACCTTTGGACTAGTGGCAAAGATGGACTCCATCAAGCTAGCCTTAGCCATTGTAGCTTCGAAGCAGTGGGAGGTACATCACATGGATGTGAAGTGTGCTTTCCTGAATGGAGATAATACTGAATATATTTACATGTAGTAGCCTCAAGTCTTTTCTACTAATCCATCTCTTGTGTGCAGGCTAAAGAAATCATTATATGGGCTTAAGCAAGCCCCCAGGGCTTAGTATGCCAAGATTGATGGCTTTCTGCTATCATTGAATTTTGTTCGATGCAAGTCAGATCCTAATGTTTATTTGAAGCTGATTCATGGTTCTTTGATGATTATTTTCTTGTATGTAGATGACCTTATCATTACAGGAAGCTGAAAGGATGAAATTGCCTCCTTGAAGGATGCAATGAACCATGCATTTTCTATGACTGATTTGGGGTTATTGAGCCAATTCTTGGGTATCAAGATTGCTCAAAACAAACATGGAATAAAATTACATCAGTCCAATTATTCTTTGGATTTTCTAAACAAGTTCAACATGAAATATTGCAAGCCAAGCAAGACTCCCTTCCTTTCAGGAGTTAAGCTTGGAGAAGTAGATTCTTCACCTATGGTAAATAATACACTGTATAGGAAACCGATTGGGTGTTTGCTGTACCTTACACATAATCAAATTGATATTTATTATGCAGTAAGTGTGGCTTCAAGATACATGGATCATCCTCATGAGATCCATTGGAGAGCAACCAAAATGATTCTTAACTTTGTTCAGGGAACAAGGACTCATGGGATCTTCTACAAAGCTAAATCTGATCTTGATTTGATTGGGTTTACTGATAGTGATTGGGAAGGTGACAACATAGATTGAAAGTCAACATCATGATATGTGTTCATGCTTGTTGAAGGACCAATCAACTGGTCAAGCAAGAAACAAAGTGCCATTGCACTCTCATCTACAGAAGCAGAGTACAGAGGAGTTGTAAATGCAGCAACTCAATGTTTATGGTTGCAAGGGTTACTTGGTGAGTGTGGCTTTGACTTAGAATACTCAACTACTATCTATTGTGATAATTAGATTACCATTCGAATCTACAATGATCCAGTTCAGAGACAGAGAACTAAACACATTGAGATCCATATGCACTACATCAGATAGCTTGTGATGGCACCATTCACCTACTCTTATGTTCATCTTCAGAACAAGTAGCATATATCTTCACCAAAGTTTTTTGTGAGAAGACATTCAGCAATCTCAAATCACTGGTGGGGATTTCTGATCATGCTATGAAGCATGATTGATGACAAGATTTTCAATTTTTTTTTATTGTCCATGTTTAAGGGAGGATTTTTCCCACTGGTTTTTTGCCTCTTTCCTTGGTTAAATGGACATGCAGTATGTAAAGGGTGACTAAGCCTTTTTGCTAGGCCCTATAATTTTCTGATATTTTACTCATAAGTAAGGCTTAAGGGGGGGTGTTAGAATAATCAACCCATAGTTATCTACCTTATACATTAATTAATCCATTCTTGTCTTATTTGCCTAGTTTCCATATTCCACCTTATGCAAGTTGTTCTCCACATGTCCAAAATGGAAAAAATTGATAAAAATGAGTCATGGAGCACTTGGGAAATCTCTTGGAATCAATTCTGCTTTATTCCTGGCCTTCCTAGTGCATGTCTGCTTTTTCTGCTTTATTGCCTCCTTTTGCTGAGTTTTAAGGCAATTGGGAAGTTTGACTAGGTGAAGTTAACTTATTTTTTGTCCTCATCATCCTCCACTCTTTTCTCCTAATAAAAGCATGTATGAGTTGTCCTTCCATCACCTATTCGCTTGCCTAATTTATTTTTCCAATTCGTGAGCTCCTAGATAGATTTGGAAGTTGCTTTATGCACCTATGGGGGATTTGCTTAGATTTAGTAAGCCTGCTTTTGACCAATTTGAATGGCATCCCAATGCATTTGAATATCTCATGTAATTATTTATTATGGCATCCTATGACTTCACAGGGTTGCCTATTGTACACTTATTCAATATAGATTAGTGTTCTACTCCATATTTAGTCTCCTTCGTGTGTAATTTGCATGTGTAATTGGTAATTTTTGTGAGTGTAATTGTTATAACACATGGGTTCAATTTCCACATAGCTCTAGATCTAGCTTTCAGATTCTCAAATTCGTAAGATCTAAATATTTTGTATTTTCATTTGAGGCTCTCAGTTAATATGTCTCATCACACCAAGCTAGAAGAAAATCTTAAGGGAGCTGATAAATTATGAGCATGGAATTATAGGATCTCACTAGTTATTGAAGAAAATGAATTGGATTCCTACATCGATGGAGAGGTTCTGGTTCTAGAGGGAGATGAGGCTAATGCGTTACACAAGAATAAATTGATCATGGCTAAGAGGATTATTGATGATTCAATCAAGGATCACCTCATACCATAGGTGGCCTCCCTAAAGACACCTAAATAAATGTTTGAGGCCTTGAACAAGTTGTTTGAAGGAAAGAACATAAATCAGAAGATGACCTTGAGGAGCCAGTTGAAGAATGTGAAGATCCAGAATGCAGAGACCATACAGTCATACTTTACAAGGGTCTCCTAGATCAAAGAACAACTTGAAGCAGTAGACGAAGAAGTAGAGAATGCAAATATTGTGATGACCACCTTGAATGGTCTCCCTAGGTCATGGGACTCCTTCATTCAAGGGATTTGTGCTAGAAGAAATCTAGTCACCTTCAGTAGAATGTGGGAGGAATGATCACAAGAAGAAGCTCGAATAGTAGCCCAAGAAGAAAAGATGGGAAGTGAAGAGCAAGCTCTCACAGTACACTCCAAGAAAATTAGGCCAAACTATCATCATCCCAACGGTAAGCATTCTCACCAGAAATATAATCCTAAAAGATATAGTAGAGATATGTCTAAAATCAGATGCTATACATGTGACAAGAAAGGACACTTTTCTAGAGAATGTACTAGAAACAAAAGTGTCTCTCACAAGAAGAAGGGAAATAAGAGAAGACATCATGCTCATGCTGTAGAGGATGATGAACCTTCCATAAAGAGAATCAAACAAGAAAGTGATGATTCTTCAAGTGTTGAAGAATATGTTTTGATTTCCACTCTCACAGGAACTGTCACACATGGAAGCAATGATTGGATTATAGACTATGGGGATTCCAAGCATATGACGAGATTCAAAGAATCCTTTGTGAAAATGTCCAAACATGAGTCACCTCACAAGGTGAAACTTGGGGATAACTACCAATATCCAATAAAAGCTAGTGGTGAATCCTCCTATAAGATAGACTCTAGAAAGTCTATGAAGATGAAGGATGTCTTGTTTGTACCAGGACTAAAGCAGAATCTCCTCTCCATATCTGCATTGGATGCAAAAGGAGTAAGGGTTTCATTTGTAGATGGCCAAGACCTTATGTGGCCAAAAGGAAATAATATAGATGATGCAGTAGTGATTGGGGAGCAAGAGGGAGGACTTTACAATTTGAAGGGCCAACTAGAACAAGATTTGGTCCATGACTTAGTAGAGCCAAATGAACTTTGGAATAGAAGGCTTGTGCATGTGCACTATAGAGCACCACCACTTGCAAGAAACACTATTGAAGGTCTTCCAGAAATACAGACAAAACATGACGGTGTTTGCAAAGGATGTGCAAAAGGAAAGAACAAAAAGAAGACATTTCCAAGTAGCGAGAGCAAGGAAAAAGGAATCTTGGAAATCATCCACTCCGATGTATGCAGTCCGATGTCATCCAGTTCATTGAGTGGGTATGTATACTATGTTTATTTTATTGATAATTTTTCTAAGAAGACATGGATATACTTCTTAAAGAACAAAGATGAAGTATTCATTAAGTTCAAGGAATTCAAATCCTTGATCGAGAACCACACATAAAATAAAATCAAGACCTTTCGATCAGACAACGACAGAAAATTCACATCAAATGAATTCAAAAAATTAATATGCAGAGATTTAGGGATTAAGAGGGAGTTGAACACTCCATATAATACACAACAGAATGGGGTTGCAGAAAGGAAGAACAGAATGATCATGGAAGCTGCAAGGGAAATGCTTCATGATTAAGATTTTCCCATGCATCTATGGGGAGAAGCTTCCAGGACAGTTATGTATGTACAAAACCATATCCCACATAGAGTACTCGAGAACAAGACACATGAAGAAGTATTTTCTGGCAAGAAACCAGAAGTCAACCATCTCAAAATATTTGGATGTCTAGTGTACATACAGATTCCAAAAGAAAAGAGGACAAATTTATATCCTTCTGGAAAGAAGGGTATATTAGTGGGATATAATGAAAGCTTGAAGGCTTACAGAATATAATTCTCAGGATTCAAGAATATCGACATTAGCAGAGACTTAACATTTGACGAAGACTCAACTTACAACAAATCTAAAAAGAGACCAGCTCAAGACCCTGAAGAAACATAAGTACCTAGGTTTCAAGATACAACTATGAACGATGCAACTCAAGAAGAAGATCAAGAAATAGAAGAACCCCAGGAACTTGTAGATCCACCCCAGGGAAATAATCCTCACAAGAGGAAACATACATGGGTATGAGTAATGAGAGGCTATCAAAGGTGCAAAAAGATATGGGGCTCTGCAATAAATGCACAGAGAGAGGAAAATAACTAGGTTCTACTCTGGATATGTAGCCCTATTATGTGACATCATTGATAAAGAACCTTCCAACTATGAAGAAGAGGAATAGAAGAAAGAATGGAAGGATGCTATGATCGAGGAGTATGAATTGATCATGAATAATGATGTCTGGGATGTTGTTTCAAGAGCAGAGGGGAAGTCTGTTGTGACTTCCAAGTGGGTCTACAAGATCAAGCATGCTACAGATGGTAGCATAGAGAAATATAAAGCAAGATTTGTGGCCCATGGCTTCTCCCAGAAAGAAGGAATGGATTATGAAGAAACTTTTGCACCTATAGCCAGATACACTTACAATATTGTATTGATGTATTTCTAACTTCAGAATGTATTCACTTGTATATTTCATATATTGTATTTCATTGATCCCTGATGTTCATATCGGGAGAATCATTAATGTAATCAAGCCATGTAAAGTCATAGAGTTTAAACCTCCTAGTTTATCAAGGGTCAAAGTCCCCATATTTTCAGGGCACTAGGGTTATTAGACTCTCCTAGAGAATTCAGCCCGGGTAAGTGATTGTCAATTCAAAAACTAGTATAAATAGAGAGTGAGCCTCTCTATTTGCAACACACACTCACCCAGTTATAGCGCATAGGTGAGATAGAAGAAGCTCTCTCAAGTGAGAGAGAGAACAACTGTTGGAGATCATATTTCTATCTTTGGGTTTTACTAATGCCATTGGTGCTCATTCTATCTCTGAGGAAGTTGCGAGGTTTTATCCTTTATGGTTTCCCTGAGGAAAATCTTTGTGTCTATTGTCTCTTGTGATTGATTGTTGTGCATGTTATTCTCTCAGATAAGATCCTAAGTTAATACTATCTATTGATAAAAATATAACAAGCGCAGGGGACAAGGGTGGGAGAGGAGAGGAATAGAGGATGGTTAGCAGAGGTCACGCAGAGGACAAAATGCCCTCGAAATCAGTGTTATAGAATGACTGAGCATGATTTATTTTTATTGATATTATATTACATTCCTTGGTTATCATAGCTAATAACCAACATTAATGGGTGTTGATTATATTATGCTCTGGATTCCTCTTCTTTATCCTATGTTGATTCAATTTTAAATTGATAGAGTTAGGTATCAATGGATGTCTCATACATTTTAGATGCCCATGTTCTACTATGGATTGTGTGATATACATAATTATAAAGGCTGATAATTAACATCCCACTCTTCCAATGATGTGGAGTTTTCTTGAAACTAGTCACTCTGTGGTGCTAGGAAAGTATATGAATACAATCTCTTGCAAAAAAAATGTAAATCCGTTAGTCAAATTCTAGAAATAAGGTACACCTTTGTTAAAAAGGATTCAATGCAATGGAACCCAAGATAATCACTTTCTATAATGTGTAGAATTCACAATTGAACAAACATTTCCTAGGACAACAAAATTGATGAATACCCAATTTGGATGGTTAGGCCTTTTGATGTAAGGTATAGCTTATTGTTGAATGTTAGAATACCAAAAAAAATTTACATCCTGAAATACGGCTCCAAGTTGCAATTTTATTTTGGGAAGATATCAAATTCTATTTAATGTGTTATGATCAATTCACATTCTTATAACAGTATCCAAATTTTCATGCTGTAGACCATATTCCAGAAGCTTCATTTTTGAGCTAAAATATGCAACCGTTTTGCACTATGTTGATGCTATGAAGTACTGATACATAATTAACTAATCATTTAGTTCCAGCTTAGATTACTTGCTCTTGAAACAATAATTGTTGATGAGATAAGGGTTCTGTCCTAATATTGCCAAAATAATTCTCATCTTGTTTGTCCTTAGATCTCTGAATTTTTCCCTAATTAGGATCCTCCAACAAACCCTAGAGGTTTTTGTAGGAATTCCTAATTGGTGAGCCTTAGGGAAATATTCCAAGAGGGAGGTTGATCACCATCCCTCATGGCCTTGGGTTTGAAGTAAATTTCATAAAAAACCTAAGATTTGTCATTTTGATCAAATTTTAGTATTTCATGTCTAAATAGATGCATTTGCATGGCTAGTGTAGTGTTAGATTAGATCTGTGTTTTATTAAAATAGAAAACCTTAGAAATGTATAGGTATTCAAAGGAATATTTGAAGAGTTTGAAGGTATGTTGATAAGAAATGTGTTTTTTATATTAAATAGTTTATTTGCTTGATATTTTATTTATGGATTTATTTGAATTCCATTGTATTTGTATCATTCCATTCCCCTATACATGAACAAAA